>VXBQ01015955.1:362640-488400 GCA_013400175.1 Phainopepla nitens
ATTTCAACTGCAAATATATACATATATATATATATATATATATATAATTAAACAGGTAGATAAATGTATATAGATTGATATATTTTGGGGAAAAACATAATTGATTAAGAACTATCCAGTGTATGTGTGGGTTGTTGTCACAAGAGGAGTCCCACTCTCTCATTTTACACTTCTTGACTTTGCTCTGGTTCTGGGAACTGTGACTGGTCTATACCTTAGCCTAATGAGTGGAGCACATGGATAAACAGTCCACCAAAACAGCCAAAGAAATAAATCAAACAAACAAACACACAAGAGATGTTTCCATTGGACTGACTTGACAAAGGGGCTAAACTATAGAGTAGCACCCTGCCACCACTGAGAACTGGCTCAAAAACCTTCCAGTACAGGACTGAGCTAACCCCTTCTCAATGAGAGACATATACTGACAACTAGGACAACTTCAGAAAGCTATCTGACATTTTAGGCACCATTTTTTCCTCTATAGAACTTATTCTTTCTCTAATTCCTGTCCACACTTCTTTTATTACTATTGGACCATGAAATGGAGGTTTTAAATTTTTTTTGCAGTTTGCAAACATGGAATTTGCTAATATTCATAGATACATGTACTTTATGCTGTTATACTTCCTTTTTTTTTATTAGCAGCATTACTTATATTTGTCTTTTGAGAAGTTAAAACTTAAGCAATAATCATATTTTGAAGGAATTGTGGGGTTTGTTTCTATATTGGGTTTTTGGTTTTTAGGTTCTGAGACTGCAAGTGGCATTGTAACACTTCAGACAGGATCTGTCAGGGCAATGGAGGAAACTAGAATAACAGTAAGACTTAAAATGTGGACACATAGGCACACTATCCTCTAATTTGGGACAAATGTGAAAATGCATAACATTTGTTTTCATTTTGTTCTGTTTGCTTATTTAATTCTCTCCTTACAAGTATTGTAGTGTTTGGCATTCAGGTCAGTTGGACAAGGGTATTTTGGTATGGTAAACACACTGTGCAAGCACTGTATAGTATGCAAAGGAACCTGCTTTATTCAGGGCAAGCCTAGATTGTTTAACAGGAAAAGCAATGTGTACTGAGGTTGGTGAGATAGATTTCATTGTGTTCCATAGCTTTTCGAAACTGTGTAATAAATGGGATACTCAAAACTGGACAAAGAGGAGAAATGGGTCTTTGCCCCCTAATATCTATATCAGTGATAGGAGGCACTGCCACACTTGACCTCCTTGGCTCGGCATCCAGCTGCTGTTTTCAGCATTTGCATATGGCTATGAAAAATGACCTGACATTGTTCTCCAAAGAATTTGCATTGTTCCTTGTAGGCTTATTAAACACTATAACTGTTCATGTAGAGATCTGTTTGTTAAGCGTTCATATTTGTGCTACTATTATATTCCCTGGTTTCCCAGCTGAAACACAAATAGAAAGCAGTGTACTCAGTTTCTATAGAAGTTTGTTTCTATACAAACATATATAGGCCTGATTCCAGTCCCATATACTCTTATGATATCAAATACTGCTCAGTTGAAGTGCTGACATTCTCAAGAGGCATGAAGATAGTATTTAATCTGTATGAAAAATTTTCATACAGATTAAATAGTCAGAGAAAGGATAGAAATGTGGGATGTGTGGAGAAAGGAATCATTTCCATTCAGCAAGCCTCCCACTTGCCACTGAAAACTCTATATATTGGGCTCGGGGCATGCAGAGGAAAGCGTATAGAAGACAGCTTTTCTATTTGCTTCAGAAGAAATGCATGACTCACTTAATGCCAATTGACACTCATTCTCTCAGTGCAAAGTACTACCAGACATTTCAGTGTATAGAGTTTTTAAGGCAACACTTAGAGGAGGAGCACAGGAATGAGCTGATAAAAGTTGTCACAGTTCCATTTCCATTAGAGGAGCCACCATGCTGATTTATACCAGCTGAAGGCATGCTGACAAGGCACCCACAGGAACGTTGTGTCTAATTTAGAAGAGAACAGATCGCTTTTTTATAGTATTTTGAAATGATCACTTAAGGTCTTACTGAAGGGAAGGCACTATTCAGTTTTGCATGTTTTGGATCAGACTGTGCAAAACCAAACTTTTATTGAACCTAATTTCCTTATGACAGTCCCATAAAAAGATCCGTGGAAAGTGTCAGAGAAAATGGATGGCATATCATTTTGAGGGATCAAGCTTATTTTCTTATTTTCCTTAAACATGCATAAAATGTACATATTTTAGACCCTCCAGATGTTCCAGTGTTTTCTATAATAATTATTACTTTATTCTAGCAATAGATAGATTGAGTATGCCTCACAGAATAGTCTAGCAAAGGGAAAACCAAAAAAGAGCAAACAAGTTATGTGTAAAGAACATTGAAATTTTTACCTGCTGTAAAGGATTTGAGCAAGACAGCTGAAAAAAATTCAGCAGTTTGCTTTATTCATTTGCTCATTTATTGCAGATAAAAATTTTTGAGGCATTGGACATATTCTCAGGATTAAATTCCCAATTTTTGCTCTTTTCCCTCTGCCTCCCACCTTTCTTTTAATTTATTAGTAATCAAAGCCATTCTATTATTTCCAGCTAGGAATGTCAGTTATTTGGCTTCAATATATCATTCATTGTTTTCAAAAGGCTTTAATGAAAGGTTATACTGACCTTGTGTAAATTTTGATTCAAGAACTAACAGCTATTAACAATAGACCTCTGGTGCATTTGTTTCTGCATGTCTTGTAGACATCATGTGAAAAGCACTTCCAAAGTATAAGTAAAATCCATCAGTTTCAACAGGAAATAATGACCCCATTTGCCATGGAAACCAAAGAACTTCATGAAAATGCACTGAGCTGTTCTCCATACCAAGGTAAAATAATTCTAAAAGTATTAACTGACTGAGTAGAAGAGATTTTACTTTCTGACCCTTTTTAAGCAAAATGTAAACACTTCTGAGCATTTTTGAGACAGTTTGCAACTGAATTCTTTTTTTTCAATGCTGCTTTTCTTTCAAAGATAGAATGGAAAATCAAAACAACAACTGACTTTTTATAACAGCAGATGGTCAATAGAAGTAAACAGTTGAAATATAAAATTACTTTTAAAACAAGTCTGTAGGAAAGTTATAGTAAATACCTTCCCTTCCTTTCCCTTCCCATCCCTCTCACTTCCCCTCCCTTCTCCTTCCCCTGCCCTCTCACTTCCCCTCACTTCCCCTCTCTCCTGATGCCTGTGAGGTCAAAGGGTCAAAGTCTATTCACTTGGGCTATAAAGAGCAGCTGGTAACTCATCTTTTCTCGCTACCTCTTCCCACAAAATTTTACTTCAAATATAATATTTTTTCGCATGTCACACTGAACAAAAATATCATCAATGGTTTCTTGATTCAGTCATGAGGCACAGGCCTCACCTTCTTCTCAGAGTTGGCTACCATAAAATTAAGCAGTTCACTGTGAAATTATTCCACACAGCCTGTGCTCCTCACCTTAACTTGTATTATATAGGAAACTAAAATAATGAGAAAGTATTTTATCAGGCTACAGGACATCCACATGTTAAGTACTGCCTGGAAAGTGTTGCAGCACTTCAGTATCTCTAGGAATTTAGTTCTTAGTGATCCTATGTAGTATACTAATTCTACGTGGAAGACAGGCCAAAATATTGCTGTCACTTGAAAAATTTACCATTGTGGTGATGGAAAAAAAAGAACTAAAACCAAACAAGGAAACAAAGAAAAATCTACAAGAATACAAAAGCTTGTAGCCACATTCCAGAGTATATGTATTAACCACAATCTGATTACAGAATCTGCCAAAATACACTTAATCTAAGCTTTGAGCTCTGCCATTTAGCAGTTCAAATAAAAAAAAACCCACAGAAACCAGTAACTCTCAGGATGGATAGATTTTGCCCTAAAGGCCACCTAGAGGATGAAAAGAGATGACTGATAGCTAAGGAATTTCACTTTTAAAGAAGATTTATCATTAGAAAATTATTCTGCTTTTTCTCAGGAAAAAGTACATTTTTCAGAATGAGTATAAAAATGAGAATGAATACTTTTCCTATTTAACTTTTGGATTACTGTGTTAGCACCAGCACCTGCTTTTACAGATGTGTTATTCCAGAGAAGACATATTTAAGAGGACATTTTATATGAGAAGTTGAAGCTGGCCCATATTCACTGAACAATATTAATATTAATATCAGTAATTTAATTTGTTACATTCATTTAATGTAACTCTTCAAACAGGAGTGGAGTATAATTATCTTTGAGTCTCTGACTTTGCTTCTCTGGGGCCACAGATCAATGTTTGGCGACAATGACAACAATTATTCTAATCAAAGTGATGTAATACATTCTAAGTTAGCTGGTTTCACTTCTTAGAGGACTAAAGTTTTCAAAGTACTGCACTCAGGTTTGGCACAGTCTGTGAATTGTCAGGCTTTGCTCTAGAGACATAGTCTGAAGTAAGCATCAGCGGAGAAATAGTCTCACACCACTGGAAAGTTAAAGTGTGGTTCCATGACCAATTAACACAGTCGTGCAGTGTGACTCTCTTTGCCACATCAGCCTCTCATAAGACCATAAGCCTGGTCTCAAGTGACCTGAGTACTGCTACACACTGAGCTCTGCTTCCTTCTTGAAGAAAAGCAATTAGCATAAAACCAGCGCCAAACCTCAATGAGTTGAGTCGACCTGTGCTCAGCTTCAGCCTTCTGATTTCTCTTATTGTGTTTGATTTCTTTCTTGGCTCCAATCTGGTAGTAATGTGTTTACAATTATTTGGCTGGGTGTAAAGAAAGCTTTCATGTTTATCCTTTTAGGTTTTTTTCTTTTATCTATTATAGTGGAATTTAAAATATAGGGCTTAGCGGAAAAACCTGTACAAGAATAATCAAAGGTTATGTGACATTTCATTTACTTTTGTATGCTACCAGAAGCTACACTAAACATGACTGTATGCTAATAAGATCACAGGATGTTTTCATAGAAGAAAATATTCATGAGGAACAGAAATGTTTAATTTGAATGTATTACCTATTCCTTCTGGCTGGGTTTAGCACGGAGATGTGCTTGCTTTAGACGATACCCTTTTAATCCCGGAAGAACTGTAATCTAAAAGACAGATTCACTAGATGAGAAGGAAAATGGATTTCTGAGAGACATAGTAATTCAGATTAGGAAACTTTTTTCCCTACTTGCCATTTTAATGTCACTTTCCTTCAGAAGAAGATTTCACTGAGCTTCCTTGATATAGGCGAACAGCTTCTGATAAGGGCCTTGTATTAGCTCAAGGAAGTGGCTGAGGTATGCATTAGGTTTGACACTTCAGAAAAGAAAGATATTTGTCCCTCTTGCAGAGTACAGAATGATGACACAAGCATGCATGCAACAAGAAGAAATTCTGGTCTCCAAGTCATGTTTGATGTTTAAACTAGTCAAGCAGATTTGGGCAAGCCCTAGTAGTTTGCTGTCTTGAAGGTTTATGAGAATTATTTTTACAGTTTTATTAGGTTTTGAAAGGACTGAATTAAGAGTTGTCTTAAAGTGTGAACACACATTTTCACATGTTGTAGGGCTTAACTGGCATGGGGAATAGTTTGCTATTTCCTGTGTCCTATGCCATTTCATTCTATTTTTGTCTGATCAAGTGGTCAGGCGGCTAAAACCTCCCTTTTAGCAATTCTTCTGGTAATTAGGGTAGCTTGTCAACTTGTCTGATGATTATTTTTTTTAGGTTTTTTCACAGTAAAAAATGTCCATGAGGCTTCTTTTTCGTATTATGATTGCTGTATGCTGTATGTAGTTTTGTATGATTCTTCCTTCCTTTGAAAATTGTTTTGTTTAACTAAATTTATGTTTCTTCCTTTCTGACATAAGCTTTAAACATAATTTCTGAATATTTTTAGGATCTAGACCTGAGAGAGCCTAATGAGGGAAATGCTCAGGGTCTGTTCAAATCTTTGTTAGAATCCTGATCAAATATCCTTGTTAGAATAACTGCTGCAAGGTGGGGATAACTCTTAAGCTACTTGGAGACCCTTTACCAGGCCACCTGTGAAACATTAAAATACACACGCAGGAAAAACCAAGCAACTCAGACACACATATTGCTACTGGTGTGCCTGTAGATGTAAGTGGAAACAAGAAACAAAAGCAAAGATTTTGTTTGTACCAAATAGTTTGCTGTAAACAGTACCTGGATGTAGCCCTGTTGCCACATCTCTGGGTTTTTTCCAAGTTTTTTCTACAGTTAATTTACCTGTTCCATACATAATGGAGAGTATTAGCAATGATAAAGCAGAAAAGATTACTAATGGCTAGATGTTCAGATATCTCTAAATAATAATGGTATTTATACACCTTCTAACGCTAAATAGCAACTTGTAAAGCAGTCTGCAGGGGAAAATCTTGGACAAAAGGCAGAGAATATGTGAGAGGTTTTTAATGTATATTATACTCTGAATAAAATATGAAAGAATAAATGTAAATTACTATACTGACTTAGTCAATCACAAAAGGACTGATGCTGCAATGTAATTACCCAGAAAATCAAAGAAATTTTTTTTTTTGCATTTGCTTTGTCATTATCATGATGTGATTAAAACTGAGTGACTCTGGAATTTTGTGCATAGTGCAGAATCTTTTCAAGAATTTTCATCTCATTTATCTCAGCATGTTCACTAAACTTATATTGTAAGCGGCAGTAATGACAATACCTTGTGGAATAATCAAAGAAAAATATATATTCCCGTAAAAATTTCAAGTCTTGCAGGTAATAGAAAATTAATTATAATATTCTAGCCAGCAAAAATGTGGGAGAAACAAATCTTTAGAAATAGCCCAGTCAAAGTAAACAATCCTCCCACCTTCCTACACTGCCACCATAATAACATAGAATAGAAATGCCATTGGCATGGAAAGGTGTGCTTGTCTTTAAAATGTAGCTTTTAAGTGACTTTAAAATTCTGCTTTTCAGGAATATAGTGGCTATATAGATCATCTAGAATGAATGTTTCAGATATAGACCTTCATAACTGTGAGATAAATATCCCATTGTTACCTTGTTCCATTATTATTCATTAGAGCCTGGAAAAACAAACAAAGACACCTACATTGGAAAACAAACAAACAAACAAACAAAATATTTTATGCTGATATTACTATTTCTATACTAAAGGTTTTGGCACCACACAAATGCTTTAATTTGTCAGAGGCAAGGTATAACATGCAAAGAGGATGAGAGCTCTTGTATTAAGAACTAGCAATTGCTGCTCAGATTCCCTGAAGAACCTGAAAAAGTCTGTGGACATCTAAGCAAAAGGTCAAGTTCGTTGTTTGTTCCAAGGACATGGATATTGTGATTTTAATTGCCATGTTTCCTGATCCTTTGGGTAAATAATAGCTGCTACTTCAAAAGTATTTGTAAAAGCAGAAGAGCTTTGGAAACTCCAGAAATAAAGTGCACAAAGTAGAAGTAATTGAGGAATAGCAATAGCCTACAAAAATTATGAAATGGAAAAAGTCACTGGGGAAAAGAGGAGGGCTAGGAACTAATTTTATTTCTTTTTAACCAAATACCCATAAAACTCACACTCTTGTTGAATTGTAATTGCAGTAATATTAGGGATTTTTTTCCTATCTAACCAATTATCTAAAGAGTTTATTTGTAAAAATCTGATTTCTGGCAACACACTTCAGAGAACTGAAATAATTTTTTTTGTTGTTGTTCTGTTACAGAGTAGGGTGAACATCTGATATTTCACTACACATGTTTATTATGTTTACATGATGCCAGTTTAGTGATTTTAGAAGCTTTCAACTCTCATAAATAATAAGGTACCACTCAAAAAAAAAAAGACAGTTGAATCTGACATATTAAACATTCCTAGTAAATGTAGTTGAAAAGTTTTACATTATAGTATATTTTTATTAGTAAAATACTGTGTTTTTTCACAAATTATTGGAGTTTTATAGAATTTAAAATAGAAAAATATTGTAAAAATGCTTAAGTATATCTGTCACTTTATTTCATTTTAGCAGACTATATATTTTTTGACTATATATGTAATTTTCTTATTTTCAGAAAATATTTTAATATTGAGAAAATCAAGTTGAAGTTTTGGGGATCTGATACTATTATATGAGTTGAAGGTTCAAAATCAGTTGTGAAAAAGTAATAAAATTACTAATGATCATGTTTTCAGGATAAAATGCTTTATTTATTTATTTATTTATTTAATGATAATTGTGGTATACTTATTCTGATGTTTCCATGTGAGATTTTCCTGTTCTCAACAGGAAGAAATGAGATGACCCAGAGGGCATGTACCTGAGATAGGAGTACTGATATACACCTTGGAAATCCTTAAGTGCAATAAATTGTCATTATGTTCCAAAATTTTGACGAATGTGATAATCTGCAACAGTCGCTCACTTTTGACTGCAAACCTAAGGAGTCAAAGAAAATAAAAGCAGTAACAATTTTAAAAAAAAAAGTTTATTTCATTCTTTCACGTTAGAAATACAAGGAGAAACAAA
The DNA here is from genome assembly GCA_013400175.1 of Phainopepla nitens. NCBI lineage: Eukaryota > Metazoa > Chordata > Aves > Passeriformes > Bombycillidae > Phainopepla > Phainopepla nitens. The sequence goes on from VXBQ01015955.1 coordinate 371,177, forward strand.
ACCACCACCCCATCCTCTTCTTGCCAACCTCACCCCCCTCAAAAAAAAAATGTTCTGGCAGTAGTCCAAACAGAGTATCAGCAAATAAGAATCTAGACTATCAATGCTGTAATTCTTTTTCAAAACCTGACTTCCATTGTTTCCTACATTCCTAAAGTTTCTTCCGTAACACTCTTTTTTTTTTTTTCACCCCTCCTAAATTCTCTTTTCATGAGATGCAAGATAATAATGCAAAATGAAGGTTCTGATTCTTAGGATAGATAGATGTAAACATACTCTTAATAGTTATTTGTATGCTTCTTATCATACAAATGAATGCATACTACTGGAAGAGAAATCTCAGTTTTTTTCAAAGGAAAAGATGCATATATTTATTTTGTATTGAAAATTACTGTATTTCTGTTGTTAGCTAGTTTCTGCAACTGCACATGAACTAAAATCGCTGTTTTCAACATAATTACAGCACTGACAGGCATAGCTACAGTCCTGATCTCAGCTGACATCTAAAATTGTGCCTGTCGCCACCAGCAAAATTAAAGCTCATACAGGACACACAAATAAAACTAAATCCTATAAATTTCTTCTCTGAACATGTCTAGGCCACAGAACAAGCTTCTGAGATATTGACTCTTATCTTAGAGGTGTTTCCTTCAAGGTCAGGCTTGAGGCGTGTTGAAAGCATTTGGAAATTGTACCTGTTGCTGTCTGTTTTTTATGCTGTCTGTGACAGCATAAAAACCAGACAATAAAGGACTCTCGAGCTTTTCATCCAATATTCTCTGAAAGTACACAAAATTGAAAAAACTGTGAGTACATGAGTTGTTATATAAATTTGAAGTAAAAAGTATACTAGACAACTTCTTTCTTTGTGAAACCAGTTGAGGAAATATTTGTTCAATTCTATCTAAATACGCCCTCTAGCAACTGAGGCTCATACAAATATTGCTAGAATATAAAGATTCAGCACAAAGAGGTAGTGTTCTAAGACTGTAATACTTGTAAAAGTTCACAAATCCATACACAGACATCAATCAATTCTCCTTAATGCACAGAATATAGGTGAACAGTTGGAAAAAGAGCTAAAATGCTTGGATAAAATTTTGCAGGCATGAATGCTAGAATAATGTAAAAATGTTCTCACTAAATTGGTCTGAAAAGGCCGTAAGGCACTGAAGAGATAATACACCTATAATCAAACTTCAAGAAAAAATCTTCACAAAAATAATACCAGCCATATACTAGGAGTCTCTAACTGTCCCACCTGGTAAAGTGTTCAAAGGTTCAACTCCTTAGGTTAGTTTGCTTTCTTCAGCCAAAAGAGTTCAGATTTTTATCTTTAACTTCTAAGGTGGCTTTCCTGACAACCAAAGTGCATTGTTACAGCTCCTGGCTGTTGTTTATTCCCTTTCTGACACAAGGGAATAAAGATCTAGCTTTTAGACTCTCAGGTCTGCCACTATCTCTCCATACATCCCTCTCAAGGTAGTCTTCATTTACTGGTTCATTTGTTCGTCTTTGATCTTTGTTAAATTTTTGTTTGTGGTGACATGTTAGAGATCAGAGACGACAGTATTTTCAAGCACATAACCACAGAGATTTCCCCAAGACAGTATATCTGTATGATACACTGGGAACAAGACTGTATCATAGTGCCCCGCTCAAAATGTGTGCAGAAGGATGGGCAATTCATTATAATCAGAGGAGAAGGAATACAGAAAGACAGATGTCTGGTAATTCTCTTTGCTAATCCATTAAAGGGAAACCTCAGTGCTGGTTACCCTAAAGGAATGGACCCAATTCTTTGAGATTTTTAAGTATAATTTAAGAAAAAATCTAAAATGGTGGAGTTACAATAATCCTTTGAAAGCTGAGCATTTTATGGTCATGTTAGATATGCTATGGCAAGAGGATGTGCTACTGCTTCAGTATACAATTTTGACAGCTATGATTTTAAAGGCCTTGGGCTTTTCTCATAGTTACTAATCTACATGACAATATCTTTATTATTAGATTATGATAACTGAAGTATTTCAAGGAACTTCTTTGTTCTATATTAAGTTTGGGTGGGTTTCTTGTGAATATCAATCTTTTTATCATGAATAATTATATTGGTGAAAAATCATATCTATGGAAAACAGAGGAATGAACATACTGGTGATATCTATATATGAGTCACTTTGAAATTGATACAGGTTATATCCAAACAGGCTGAGAAAGTAAAAATTATAGAAGCTCAGTGATGGTGCAATAAAGGTAATTCAAAAATCTAAATAATCAATTCTCTCCCATAGCTGATCACAGACTTTTTTTTTCACAGAAAAGAATGTGTATGCATTGAATGTCTTCCCCCACAGCTTTTACATTATCTGCCTGAAAGGTATCTGTCATATTGCTGGTGCTGGGAGTAGCATGTAGGTTCAGATGTGCAGTACAGGTGCTCAAGAGCGGCTAGGGGAGGTTTTGCCTCTCGACAGTTTATCAGTCACTGTTGCATCTTCAAAGGGCAATTCAGGCATAAAGTGGAAGTGCTATCTCCTTTCCTCTGATTATTAGGTTTTCAGTGTAGATGCCAAATAAATTCAGAAAATAACTGCTCAGCATTTGTATTTTGGTATTACTCAAGTCACTTGATTGTTGAGCATGTCTACATCAATGTTTTACAACAGACCAGAGTTGCATTTTTGTAGTCTGTCTACCAGATTTCCTGACTTGAGCTGGTTTGGCTCAAAATTGAAAAGTGTTCTTAGAATATGAGAGATTTTTGTTCTAAGAAATAGATTTGGAAGCTATCCTCTAGAAATGTATGTAATACACTTCAAGCGCTAATGGTCAGTCCATTGTTCCAGGGAGCAGCAAATCCGAACCACATCAAATGTAGACCTTGGCAGAAATTCTACACATCCACTTCTTCAAATTTATGTCATGAAAACTGGCAAAGTAGATTGTGTAACCCAAATCAGCTCTTCACATCTATTCTGGTAATTGTGAAGCATTAGCTTCAGAATTTTTCCAATTCCTTATTCCAGTGAGACTTTCTTTGTAATTTTGGGCCGTCTTAATTGTAGATAAGGCAATGTAAATTTACATTCCAAAATCTGAGATGATAATTTTCTTCCTTTCTTTGCATTTTTCCTGGTTAATGGGAAAGTAAGACCACATTCTAATAAAATAATTATAATATTTTTGATCATGTTAAGACCATCTTTGTATGCAATGATCTAAAGCCTAGAATGGGCATGACTTTCTCCATAGTTTTTGTTGTTTTCACCTATCTCTTTCATGGTTTGAAAGGAAGAGGATATCTTTGTAACTTCAGTGGCTCTTGAAACCAAGTAGCCTGCACAGTTCAGGAGTTAGTGAGAAGGAAAGAAATAGTGACTTCTTGATCATACAAGATAAGAAGGAAAATATAAAATATCTGAAAATTCAGCTTCCAAGAAATCATTATTACCACATTGAAATAGTGGGAAAGTTGAGGACAATATATATATAAGTTTAAAATATAAATTTTTTTTTCCTAAGAATAAATTCAATATAACTGCTTTTTATGGGAATTTATATTCTGACTCACAGAAGGTATATGAAAAAATCCTCTACTGGAGAAAATTCACATTGTGCATTTGAAATCATTGGAACTGCATATATTGATTTCCTTAAAATCATATCCACAAACAAATTTGAGGCCATTTTGATTCTATAAAACTAAGAGTGTTAGTTACCCAGTGTTAGATGTTTGTTTCTAAAATATCCTGTGGTGTTTGTAGTATTATAGGAATCCGTGGAGAATAACATTAAATCCAGTAACACAGTTCCTTGAGCTATTTCCATCCATTATTTTTGCTTTGAAACTGCTAGGATTTTACGTAATTTTTTTGTGAATCCAGAAACAGTTTTTCCTTTTGAAGTGCACTGCAATGAGGACCTGTGATGCCCTTTGGTTTTTGCCTTTTTTTCTTTAATATGTTCTCTGTATTCCTTGCACATATATTTCTAGCTCTGTAGCCTATTGTATTAGTGGCTAGCTTTCCCAGTACTCTTCCATGGCCCTTCCTTAGGCACAAAGACAAAACGAATTCCAGAGCTCCAAGCCCCAGGAGGTGCAGGGCCTCTGTGCTATCTTGTTCTTCCAGAGAACCAAAGGCGAGAACAACTCTTCCAGATACATTCTCATGGACAAAGCACGACTAGTGCCAAACGGGGGCTCCAGAGAAGGGGCTCGACCTGGCAGGGAGTGGAATTGCATAACCACTTGTCCTTCTAATTGGTGCTTTTTGTNAGCTTTCCCAGTACTCTTCCATGGCCCTTCCTTAGGCACAAAGACAAAACGAATTCCAGAGCTCCAAGCCCCAGGAGGTGCAGGGCCTCTGTGCTATCTTGTTCTTCCAGAGAACCAAAGGCGAGAACAACTCTTCCAGATACATTCTCATGGACAAAGCACGACTAGTGCCAAACGGGGGCTCCAGAGAAGGGGCTCGACCTGGCAGGGAGAGGAATTGCATAACCACTTGTCCTTCTAATTGGTGCTTTTTGTCAGTTATGTTAATTTCCTAAAACCTATCAAAACTTACTCATCCGTGGAGGGGGTCGGCTTTTGCGGACATTGTTCCATGTCTGCCCCTGAAGGCTTTCAAACAAAGATTCTCTTTTATATTTCCTCCTTACTACAAGTATCTCAAGTTTCATTTCCAGGTTGGGAAAAAGGCAACACCTGTGATTTATGTTTCATGCTGCAAAAGAAAGCAAAGGGGAGAGATAAATTGCATACATTTGCAAGCTGAACTGGAGTTGGTTTTGGGGTTGGTAGGAATCTTATTTCAACAGTATGCAGTTTCAGGCTGACCAATTAAAAAAAAGGTATAATAAGTCAGTCATGCATCCATTTTGAAAAGTCAGAATAACATCTGCAGTAATTATGTGAGTTCTTGAAAATGAATTATTAGTACTATTTGCTAAGGCTAAGTATGGAGCCAGATACATGTTTGCAGGTCAGTCATCCGGTTTTGGCCTTCTGTATTTGACCTCTTATGAGACTGTTTCTGAGGTGGGATTGTGTAAATCTGAGGTGTGGTTGTGTAATGTAGAAGTGTCATCCAATAATTAGATGTTTTATTCACCATACGTAAGTCATGATTGCCACTGATAGCCACATTTTAAACTTCAGAAATGAAGGATACTGAAAGGTTCTGGGTGAACTATTTCTTCCTTAAAAGTGGAAAATAATCAGCTTATAAACTACTGTTTATTGTAAAAAAAAAGCAACCTTTCTAATTATAATGACTAGATAAGCAATGCTGTATAAAATATTGTTGTTAACAAACAAGGGAAGGTAAAGAGCTCAAATTTTATATATGACCATTGCTTAGTGATCAAAAAGAAAAATGTAATTAAATGAACAAACTTGTCTAAACAGAACTGTAGTAGACATATATTTAGAATATAATTGTACATTTTCAGTATAACATTTGCAGAGTGTGCCATTATGTTTTTAATGATCACAGGTGTGTAGGTGTTCTGTTTCATTTCATAAAATCACCTCAAACCAAAATCAGAACAATAAAAATCTCCAAAGTTCATGGGTTTCGGATTATTTTTATGATGTTTAAAATATGTAATATGCTCCTATTATTTTTATATTGGTGTTCCAAATACCACCTTCTGTCTCCTGCCACTTATGATACCTACTCAGTATTGATGCAAGTTTTTATGTTGATCCAGTCTAGTCTTGCCGAATTTAAGAAGTATGAATAAGTGACTGGAGTGCATTAGCTATTCTGGTAAATTTACTACTGCGCTTGGAAGAATCCTCCAGTTTGTTTCACTTTTCCACACCAAGAGTACTGTAAGTAGGACTCTGTGCATGAAAATATGTTCAGAGCTGGAGATGGTCACTTTCTAAGCATATATTTAAAAAAGAAGTGTTGGAATTATATACATACTGCTAAAAGCTGTTTAGGTGGCTTAGAATTTATTGTCCAGTGTAAAAGGTCAGAATTGTTTTAAAACAAATGAAATAGAACAGTAGGAAAAAGAAATTGGGTTATGCCAGGGGCTACTAACAGCAGTGGAAACTATAGCATTATGCCTTTTTCTAGTCATTATATTGGACCTGATCATCTACTGCCTTAGCAGATACAAAGTGTGTCTGGAATGGGTCTGACTACATTTCCTTCTGTGTAATTTTTACCCCAATGTTAAATAGAAGTTTAAGAGCTAAACTATCCTTTAAGACCAAGATTATGTTTTAGTCTCAGGTGTAATTGTCCTGTATCATACAGTATAACTAAACAGGTTGACTACAATATTATGTGAAACTCTCATTTATCCAAAAGTTTGCTATTTCTTTTATAATTGACAATACAGAAGTGCTTCACTTCTGTAAGGAAAAACTTTGATTTTAAACCTGTTTATACATATATTTATATTTTGTAATATATTAATGTAATGTTTTACTACACTTTTTAAATTTAAAATAAGATAACATTACTGACAATTCATGATGATGGTTAATTTTATACTATGTTTTATGGTGGGTATAACATCATGAGGAAAATTATGGGTTCAATATTCTTTCATGGAAATAAAAAGGACACTATTCATCTCTGTTATTTGCAATATATTATAAGCTTTTTTCCCCATGTTTTGTCTTTTAAAACTTACACTCATTCTTCCAAAGAAGAAATAAGTATAATTTTCTGCAGAAAGAAAGATATCTAGTATTCTAATTTATTTTCATATCTTAGACTTCCAGTTTTCCTTCTTTACTCTAAAAGCGGAAAATATTCTCTTGCTGCTTTACATTAAGTGATGAATTCTCCTTACTAATTTTCAACTCAGCCATTTTTTTGTTGAAGGCACTACAGTGGGTAAATGCAGGTAAACTGTAGCTGTACCTCTTTCCTCCCCTTTCCACTATTCCTTAATGTCATTTTCATTACTCTCTGTCTGAGGATGAAATTATCAGATAATTTGCAGCTATACAGTACTAGTGAGAGAACAGGTAATTCTGCTTTGCTGTGTCCATAACTGCAATTTCTTTTTGCTGACTTAGTAACATGCCATTTAGAAAAAGGGCCTGCATCATTAACGAAACTACAGAAGTATGTGACATAAGGGGATTTAAGATCCATTCATGTGTACTTTGCTGTTGTTTTTTATGTTTGAATACTTTTTTTTTTCCTTCAGCAGCAGTCTCTAAGGTAATTTTGTTAGTTGGCAGCTGAAAGCTTTATTCCAAGTCATGATTTTATGTTATTGCTTCACATAATTGATTTAATGATTCTACGATGTTGTACAAGAAATTTAAAAAAAGGTTCATGTGAATCCTTAAATTAAAAAAAAAGAAAAATCAAATGGCAAAAAATCCAATACTCTTTAATCACATCATTAGAATAAAAAAGAATATTAAACTATTTTTTGTTAAGTTTCATAATTTTTTTCTTTCTTTAGAGATTTGAAAAATCCCTTCAAATAACTTTTCTGGTCTTTACTGAAATCTGTTGTCACAATTATAGAGAAAGGTAGAAGTCAATATTACTTTAAACATCTAAATATATAATAATTAGACAAATATATCCTACTTTGAAATGTAGTAATTATCCAAACATTTGAAATAGTCACATGGTTAGGAATGAGTTTGTGGTAATATTTTAATTCTTCCATATAATCAAAAGTCCTACAGTCTTCCTCATTTTGCACCATCATTTATATATATTCCCCTTTGGTTATCTTCTCAATGTCATACAAAAGTGCAATTATATTTATTTACACTCTTCAAGCAAATAAGTGTAATTACATGTATTTTAATATGGTTCAGCCACACAGGTAGTCATGCTTTGAGGAGTAACTGTTCTGAAGAGATCTCAAAGTTTTTCCTTGCTGAGTTATTCATATTGTTCTTTCCTTTTGTTCTTGCCCTCTATCCAAAGGTTAAGAATAAAAAAAGTTTCCATTTGCTTGAAATGCCATTTCTTTATTTAAATCCTGCTGGTTATTTGTCTGTAACTCATTCCTTTTGGCTTATTGTGCTTTTCTCTACCTATGCTTTCCCTCTTCAGTTAAATTACTTCTTTGTATTTTAGTTATTAGTTCTAGTTCATTAGCAGATACCACTTTTAATTACAAAGCTCTAAGTTTGATTCTTTCTATCATCTTATTTCTGTCACTTATTTCTGAAGTAAGAAGGAGACCATTAAATACTAATCTCTACAGTAAGCATTTGAGGGCAGACTGAGGCATATATTTGATCAAATATTTTCATATAATTTGCATTTTAGCAAGGACCATTTCAACTTTCTTCTGTTTCTGTTCATCTTTGGACCCTTTGTCATCATATAGCAGCATTAAAATACTAGTTCTATTAATATTCTTTCATTCACAAGGCAAATGTTTGATAAGTAATTAAGGGACCTGGAATTTCAGGCTTTTCCACAGACTGTATATTGTAACATGCATTATATTTCTGTTTTGGTTCTTGCTGTGTTTATTTTATTTTTAAAATAATCTGTGTATAAACTGCTTTTACTTCTCCACTACTGAACAAAAACCTGTGCTCCTCCTTCACCTCATAGTTGTATGATAATTAAGACACACCTCAGAAGAACAAAGCAAGCCAGATGAAAAAGGAATGCATGCAAAAATCACTACGGATTTGAACTGACATTTAAGAAAGATTAGTGTATTTCCCTCTTACCTTTTATTTTTGAGAAGTTCTGTACCTATGTGCTGATTCTTTAGGACACCCTGTGGGTAGAGTCTGATGAGATTAAATATGTCATCCAGCTGCCTCCATCCAAGTCTGGTCCATGGAGCTGCAATTTACTGTCATTTTTTAACTTTTCAGTACTATTTTACTCTCTGAAGGTTCCACCTTTTAGCCAATGTAAACCACACTTTATATTTGTTATCTTGCAGTCCTGGATAACTTTGGCCCATGCACATTTCTATCTTGGGTATTCTTAGTGCATCCTGAATATTCCCTTTCTGTTACCTCGAAACAAATTGAAGCCTTAAAAGTAGTTTCTGAAAATGCGGGATTATTCTCTGCTCTTATTTCAGAGGTGTTACATTTCCTGGCTGTTTTCTAGAGCTTGTGCTGCTTCAAGCACTTGCTTTGACCCCTTGTAGCTCTTCCTAAACTCAAGTTCCACTCCAATGCCTCCTGGGTTGATAGGCACTTTCCTGCACATCACGCAAAGGGAGTTGAACTAGAGTAACAGATCTCACGCCTTTTTTATTTTTTAAATAAAAATACTGGCTCTGTAGAAGAAACATTTTGTACTCCTGTGTGACTCATGATAAGGTCAGTCTTAGTAATATTGGTGTATTGTGGACCAAGTGACATTAGAAGACATGATGGCCTACAACTTACAGCTGAATTTTTTTCAGTATGATTCTTTGTTTCTGCTTACTCTTTACTGGGAAAAAAGAAAAAATGTATGTAGATACAAATATGAACCACAGTGTCTTAAACAACATGAAATTGTAATGAAGTACTAGTCATGTTTTAATTAAGCAATATTTGAAACTAAAAATTCTCAGTATATGTATATCAATTTGTGTAACCTTTCCAAAGACATATTTAAAGGCTTGCAGTTTTCATTGCTATCTGTCAGAAACAGGAGAATATGAGGAATTTACTCTTCCTAGGTTTCTTGGAACAAATATTTTTTCACTAAGAGTGCTAACAAAAGAGTGAAAAATAGTGTAATTACTGATCTAAAATTAACTGTGTCAGTAAATCACTGGAGAAGTTGAACAGCACACCTTCTCCCTTATTTTAATATCGGGATTTATTCACTCAGAATGTTTCCTTGGGTTCTCTGATTGTATCACCTAGGAAGCATTGGTCTTTTGATAGCTAAAAATAGATTAATTGATTTCACTAGGCTACTCAAATGTTCTTGTATCATTATCTTAAATAAATATCTGTACCTGTTCTGACAGTTTTGCTGTAACAAACATAAAACACCAGTGATCATTGTAATAATCTTCAAAATCTTTTATTTTTTTTTCATTTTACTGTATCAGTACTTTACTCCTTAATTTGCAAATTATGTCAGTTTATTTTTCCTACTTTCTTTTAAACTCCACAAATCTTTTCACGCCAGGTTCAACATTTAATCTGAGGAAAACTGCAACAACAAAATATTCAATAAAGTCATCTCCTTTCTGCTTTCCAGTCCTGATTTAAAACGTGCTGGTGATTTGATCCTAGTTAGGCAAGTGCATTTCTTGATGCTTCTCCTCTCACCTCTTCCCAAATATTATTTACTTTAAATCCCCAGTGCTACACTGACTGTAAATGTTCACAAATTCATGTCAAAGTGAAGCATTTGCAAAAGGGCAAGAATAATTTTCAATCTTTTCTTGCAATACTTTTTTTCCTTTCCTTTTTACATTATTATAAATTAAAATTAAAAATTAAAAACTGAACAGAAATATTTTCTTTTTTTTTTTTCATTTAAATATATCTGGTGAAAGCAAGTGTTGAGTGGTTTTTTTCCAAAGGTTGTCAATTGAAGAACTTGATCATTCAATCAGATAAATATTTTACTGGTATTGGTTTTTCCCAGAGCTGATTGATTAGGTAGACTCTAATTAACCATTCTATTGTTTTTGCTGGGTTTGTTCACAATCTTATCCATTCTGTCAAGTGTCTTCCATTTACTTGTCTGTTCTACCCAGCTATTCTAGCCTTATATTCTTTGGAGAAGAATCTTATTCTCTTTATATCTCTACTGTGTACAAAATAAGACACATATAACCTAGCTGATTCCAGTATATTGTGTGTGTCAATAATAGTTCTTTCTTCTTTTTCACAGATCTCATTACTTATTGTATCATGTTAGTCATACTTCTGCTATATCCCACTGAAAAGAGGTCAAGAGTATTCTTAGTAGTGCAAACAGCTTTCTTCAGTAGAATTTAGGTCTGTGAATTGTCCTTTTTTTAAGGAAAACCTCTGATCTTATTGACAGCCTCTCAAGATTTCGAAATGTCTCTCATACCTGCAGCACAATACTTGTAGAAAAAGAACTCATGGACTGTGACAGAGACCTATATTTTTTCAGACTGTCTGAATGGGGATTTAATTTTAGCACAATTGAAAAGAAGTACTAGCTATAATGATGATGATTTGGGCCACAAAGGCATCACCTATAATCTGAAGAACTGGATGAGTGCAGTGGGCATGAAACCACTGCACACGAGATTTGCTTTGACAAAAGCGGTGGTGAACTCATCTTTACCAACTGCTTTTGGAATAAGGGCTGCTGCTTATGCTGAGCTGGGCAACTCTGCTGAGTTGAGCTGGAGATGCTACAAACCAGAACAGAAGTCAGCTGTCCATGTTATCCACAAGCAACCAAAATATGAACCTTCTTACCTCTGTGTGTGTGTGTTCACTAACATTTCACAAAACGAAAACCTGCAGGATATTCCCAGACTTGTAAACCTCCACTCTGACCTCACATTTTATCAGGCACCCATATCAGTCATCCACAAAACACATCTACAGAGACCCAAACTACATTAGTTCTGCTACTTGTTTTTCCTCCTGTATTTTTAATTTCCTACTCTCTGCAGAACACTACTAAAGGAAGAATGGAGCAAATACAGAATTTTAGATGGAATCCAAAGCTTTAAATCTATGTTTTTCAGTACTTCTTTTTTTAAATAATAAATGTCAAGAAACATAATCCTTTAAGATATATATTGAATTTGGCCTCCAGTGTCTAAAAATCACTAAAATTAAGTGCACATTAGTAAGTTATCTAAAACATTCTTATAAAGTTTTGAGCCAGAAGGGCATTGGCAGGTGAGGCAGAGATTGAAGGCTGTCAGTGCAATGTTTTTCTGGTACTATAGTAACAGCTTGTAGAGAAAGGCAGTACGTCTAGGAACACTGTCATATCTCTTATCATCTATTGTGGGTTTCACTGGAAATGTTACATGCCATATCACCCTGGCCACATCTACTACATGATGTGAATGTTATCCATCCAAATTTACAGACTTAGGCATTAGACTGCCTTATATCTACACAAACTTACCTGGCGAAATAATTTTTAGTATTGAAAGAGCAAACAAATTCACAGAGTATGTTGTGATGAGTGAGCCAATTGGTCATTAGAAGGAAAACACCAAACAAAAGTCTGATTAGAGCTTGGAAATGAGCATGAGTATCAGATCTCTGAACACAAATAACACTGACAAACAACTGAAATGACAATAGGAGTAACTTCACATGCACCAATGTCCTGTTTATCAATACCATAGAGACTGTAGCATCAATATCACTATATTGTCTACTTGTGATAACGGCAAAAGCTAGGCAACATGCTGAAAGGATTCCAGAATCATCCCTGCAGTCAGCTGATATAAAGGTCTTTGGTCTGAATCTAAAAATGTGATCAACATGGATATTTTCTAACTCAGACTGAATTTGTATATATCTGAAAATAACATTAAAAAAATTGTTGTTCTGTGTTTCAGAAATAAAACCTGGCATAAATGCATCTTTTTTTCAGTCATGGATTTTATTCTGTAAAATTAGGGTAAACTAAATCTCATTTTAGTAGCTCTTGAGGCAAGACAGATTTCTGAAGTAAATGGTAACACGCATTTTTGAGAAAATCTCTGCATAACCTGTTTCCATTCTATCTGTTACAACTATTATTATTCCAGTAAGATATGATAAATTTTCCTGCATAATTCTGTAAATGTATTAATTCTTACAATATTTAACTGGTAAAGAAATAGCAGAGTGGTTGAGATTTTTAGATCTGTATCATCAAGATATATCAGATATCACTTCATGTCAAAAGTCAAAATGATAAAGGGAAAACATTAGAAGGTTTTTCCTGTTTGTTGGTAAAACCCAGTAACATTAAAGTGCAGAGTCCTTAAGATTCAGATCTGATTTAATTATACAGAGAAAGCTGTGAATTTAGTGTATAATGCCATATAAAGGGAAACTACACGGCAAAGAGTCTATTAAAACTTAGCTTTTAATATTCCTACGTTGTTATACTTTTGCTAATTCATTAAATATCATTAAGGCCTCCATCCTGCAAACCCTAAAACTTATGTGCACCTACAGAGTAATTTTGGAGTTTTATTGACCTTGCAGGTCTTCTAGTGCCTGAAGTTCTGTTCCCAGGCATAGGCGGAAGTTCTTCAGTTTCAGTCAAGCAGAACATTTTGGTGCCTGCAGCCCACGGAAAGCTTTCATTAAACCAAGACAAGAGGTGTCCTGGGCATATTGCTCATCTCAGGTGGAACCTTGCAGTTTCTTCATCAGGTTCTTAGCAATCAGCATAATGAGTATTCTGTCAACTTTTCCTTGTAGAAAATACTTTTCCTTATAGATAATAGAGTCCTATGTCTATTGGATTTGATCAGTCTAACTAATCTACACATCCGTAGTATTTTTTAAAGACAGCCAATGTAAAGTATAAAGAAATTGAATGAGTACATAGGGAATAATTTAAAGAAAAATGAACAATAGTATAAAAATTAGCAGTATTTGAGAAAATAGTTTGAACTTATTCCTTTGTTACTAACAACGTAGGCGTAAGTAGATGTTTCTGATTAATTTTACCTGCAGAGAAAATAAACTTTTGTGAAAAATACTAATTGACCTTTGAAATTTTTCTATGTAACAGTTTTCCTGGGTAATTAATGGCAGATATTTGAGAGATGACTGGAGTTCAATTAAAATTAAAACTCTGTTTTTAAAACAACACCATTAAAAACAACAAAGCAGAATGAAAATTTTTCAATTAATTAGCGTGAATTTAAAATGACCCTCTATGAATGTTCTCATAATAATGAATATAACTTGAATGAATTCTATTTTATTGACTAATTTTAATTCCTAAAAATTGTTTACACTAAAAATGGAAAAATAACAGGTAATTTTGGTCACCACATTGTAGATACAGGGAGTGAAGTTCATCTTAAAAATGACTGCAAAATTCCTTTTAAGGCTTTTATTTGCTTTCATGTATGATTTTTCTTGAACTTTGTTCATTTTTTAGACCCAGTACTGTTACCACTGTGATTATTTTACTTTATTTACAGATATGGAATCTATTAAAAAAAATATGAGCATGAAAGAAATATTATAGCTTTCAAACTTTTATACACCAATTGAATTTGCTCTGCTCTAACTGTGCCTAAATTTTTGTGAAGGAAGCTATATGCCAACATTTGACACTACTTACTTTCTAATAGATTGTTATGAAGTTCCATTAATAACACTGTGGTATCCACTTCAAAAGCAGGATCTCTGTATGAGCAAACAATTACATGTAAAGTGGATAATATGTAATTATTAGATGTTCTGAGTTGGCTGTTTTTCTTTGCATCTTTTTCTTCTTTTCTTTTTTTTTCTTTTTTTCTTTCTTTTTTCTTTCTTTTTTTTTTTTAAGAAGAAAGATAGAAAAAAGGACTTCATTATAACTTCTATAACAACTGTTGTTCTTAGATTTTTTCTCTCTAGTCCTTGATAAAACGTTTTGAAATTTTCATTTTGATTCAGTAAGAATTAATAATCCTCTGTAATTTAAGTTTCTTTTGTTTTTCTGCTCTCTGTCATAAAGTCATGGAGATATTTAAAGTGAATGTCACTTGACCTCATGGAATTGACCATTATCTCAGAGATGAAATACACAGTTTTGTCTCACAATTCTCAGATTGGGTTTGTTCAAAATTTTAAAGTTTTTTTAAATTTATTTTCCTTTACATTACTAAATTTGATGACAGTCAAGGAAAACAAAGCTGAAAAAATACTGGTTTTCTTTATTTCTCTATTATTATATTGCAATATGCTTTTCAAAATATGTTGTTCTAAGCAATAGGAGATTAAAAAAGTTTAAATTCTGTCTTTATTTTCAGGGAAGCACAACACAAGATTAAATAATCCTATGAATCAGTCTTCTTTTCCAGTTCTTTACTGCTAATCAAACTGACTTAATGAGAGTTGATTTCATAAAACTAATAAGGATCCCAACCATACTATTCATACTGAATACCAAATTTTCTTTTGATTGCAGATCCAGTGGTCTAAGAGTTTATTAATGAAAGCACGCAAGTTTTGGTGAAAAGTAGGTAATTCCAAAGCATGTGAAAACTTTGATCCATCTGGTAGTGTAGTTCTCCATTTTATTAAATTGTTAGTGGACTTATGAATGCCCTGCCATTGAATAGCAGTCGTAACATGCCATAGAATAGTCTGGTTTATGTAGCTACAACTTAAGTTGAATTTGAGAGTTCAGTTTCCTATTTCTTTTTGACAGTTTTAATGAGAACACATCCTTTACTTTTCTAAAGTATTTTTTCCAATCTTGAGCACTCATCATTTCACTGTAGTGAGATGTTTTTCATTTTTTTTTAAACATTTGAAGTCACCTTGCTTAATCATAAGGTTGTCTTGCTAGGCATATGTTTTGACTATTCCTATTAAATTAAAAAAAAAAAAAAAAAAAAGATCTTTAAGCACATGCACCTGGGAGATGACATGTGTTGATTTAGATACATAGGAATACACTTGGCAGAACGTCCTTCCCACTCTAAGTTAAAGTAATTCTGAAACAGGATAACTCAGCTCCTGCTAGTGCTTTAGCAGATGTTTAATTATATAGGGGAAAATTTGAATGTTATAAGGAAGGACTGATAGAACTATATCCCAGATACCATACAGCTTAGTTGAGAGCCAGAACACTGAGTAATTGGAACAAGAGTGGTATTTCCGCCGTCAACAAAAGCATCCAAACCCCATTGCCATAGTTACCACTGCAACCCAAAATGAATTATATTTGTCCATTGCATTGCCTAGAGGAATTATTCAGCCACTTCAAGGAGCAGTTAGAAAGGTGAATGAAGGTTGCCAGCAAGATTCACTGCAGCTCTGGATAGAACATGGGTAGGGGATGTCAGATTTGGGTTCTCATCTTTCATATTTGACTAGGGAAATTATGTCCAAGGTGAATATCCCAGCTACAGTGGAGACTCACGGTGGATCTGACAATTTTTCTTTTCTAATAAATGCATAATTCATTCTCCCTTCCCTTTTTTAACTCAAGTAGAGAGGATTAAAAAGCTAAAATTATGGATTTATCCCAGATAAGTGTAGGCACTTAACTGAGGATCCTATGTTAAGATCCTAATCATTTTAGGCTTGTGCTAAAGTTAATGGAAAGAAAGTTGCCTCCTGAGAGCAATTAAGACCTTAGTTGACTGGAATAACCAGATGTAAAAGCCCTTCACTCTTCATAATACATCTCTACAGCTTTTGGGATAATTCTGGACCAAATATTTAACTTAGGGTTTAACAAGTCTGTCATGTTGAATGGATCACTTTTATAAGCGATAAAAAGAACCAAGAAGAAATATTTCAAATCAAACACTTTTGCATTAAAAAAGGAACATTTCTCCTTAAAAATTTACTTAAGCATTACTATAAATAGTCACATTACTATATATAATAACTCTTGTATTTATATTAATCTCAAAAATGTATTTATAATGGGCCAAGTTCCTCCTAATTTATTTACAGTAAGGATACATTTGATCCCAAGTGTTAAATAGTTGTGTACCTTTTACTTCAAACTGAGAAATGAGCCAATGGAAATTATGTAAGTTTAAATGTGATACTGCATCAAAAGCAAGCCCTTTGTCTTTCATTGAAATGCCTAATTTCCTCTCACTTTTTTCAAAAGGATTTTCAGCAAGGAATTAAAAAAAAAAAAATTTGTTCAACTGCCAATAATTTTCCATGTTTCTGTTAGCATCTGGTGTTTTCAGATTCCTCTTTTCATGTAATTGATTTATACTCACCTGAGTACCAGCAAAAAACATGTCTGCATTTTTCTTCAAAGTCATGAAGAAAAACATGAGAGACATGATCTATCACATTAAGTTGTAGGGCCACTATTTATAAGAACCAATGATAGAGTTAATTAATTAACACAAAACGACTGTTCTAAATAGAAAAAAATAAATCAAGTAAAAAATTATTTTGTCTCTATGTTAATTTAAATGCTAGATATTAAATACGAACTCCCCTAGTAAAGATTTATAAAAACTGTATAATTTCCATGTTTGAAAAATACTTCCATAAAATAGCTAATATTTTATTTTCCATAAAGATGGCCTTCTCACACAGATTTTTATTTCTAATACTAGTACAATGTAATATATGTAATATAAATACTGGAAGAAATCTCACACAATGCTTACAGATGCTGTTCCTTCAAAACTTGATGACTACTTAAATGACATTTTTTTTTGAATTACAAACTTTGTGAGACATTTCAGAAGTGTGGCAGTGCCTTGAAGATAAAGATATGCTGCTTAAAGAAGAAACATTTATGTGCTATCACAACAAACTGAAACAAAGTCTTTAAATCAAATTGAAATGTTTAAGATATATTTTCTATCAACAGTAACCACTGTTTCATGAATTTGTTTTGTGATCTCCAGTTGTTCCTCCCCTATCACTCACATTTACAATATACACACTTCTCCCACCAATCCAATCCCTGTTCTTAGTTCTTCCAAGAACCTACAGGCATGTCATATCCAGGTTGTCCTGACTTCCAAAGACTAATCCCTGCAATATCAGTTCATTACCATGCTTTCTGCCCTTCCAGGTTTTCCATGATGCTCCTTATGTCCTTGCATCATCACACTGTCAGCTTTTTCCATGTCTTTCACAAATACTATTTTGCCTGGAAGTCAAGATAGAAGTATCAAATGTTGCAATTGTCACGGAGCTATATTTTTACCCATGCTTATGCTTATTGGCTTTCTAGGTGCTATAACTCAGCTGATATTTGACTAAATGAATTCCTCCCTGGAATGCTTTCTTTCATCAATTTATGATGAAATTCTGATGCTTTTGTTCATCAATTTATCTTCTTTTAGCTACTTATCTTAGTAAAATTTCTGGGCTGGTGATACCCTTAAAAAATGCCTTCTTCACATCTGATTGAAGAACAATGTTTCACTCATAGATAACATAAAGCACAAGTTGTATGTGCTATAAGGCAAATTATCTACCATTACCTGAATATCCAAATTATCTGATGCTAATGCATGTCTACCTCTGTTTCTCTCGAACTCCTCTTTTCCTGACGGAAACTCACAGCTGCAATATTCACTTTCAAAAAGGTGGACTTAATAAAATTGGGTTTTAACAAGATACCTCTGTTACCAGAAGAAAATGTGAGAATTCATAGTGACAAATCCTTTTAGTTATTTTAAGAGGTCATAGAAGATTCTAATTTATATAGACAGAAACACTTCCTACTTACCAAAAGATGCACTTATATCTTAAAACTTAATTCCAGTGGAGGTCTATAAGAGCACTCAGAACTCACTATAGACAAAAAGATCAATGTCACTAGCATCACCTACATTTTATGCTACAGTAAAATATTACAGTCTTTTAAAAATTCAATAGTATTTATAGGGTTTAATATGCAGCTCAAGATTGAAGTCAATGTCATATTTTGAAAAATTATTTTAAAAACATTTTGTGTATTGGCCAACAGATAGCAGTCAGTTGTGTTTCAGTTTTGATGGAAAGATACTGTGCAGAAAAATAATGTGATTGTTGCTCTTGCATCTTATCAAAAAACCACCCAAAACCAAGTTCTGTCTACAAGAGATAAGCTGCATCTGCAGCTTAAAAAAAAAAAATAAAGAAAATATAGCAATTTAGATGACAGACTTCCCATCAAACATTAATCTGCAAAGCCTAAGCATCATGGGAGCGACAGACCTCACTTCACAACTTTCTATACGAGGTTACAGACAGCTGTAGGTTTGGTTATCTAGAATGACTGTATAATCTAAAAGCTTTCCAGCATCACTTTCTATTACTATATTTTTCAGAGAATATATGTGAATATCTTGAGCCAGCTAGAACCTAGGGAAAGGTTGTGCCAAGATTTCTGTTAACCTATGGTGGAAATAGCTCATATTCTTCCACTGTTTGTTTTCTATCCTTTGATTTCTAAGTCTTGTGGGCATTCCAAGCACTTGTGGTTTTCTATATGAAAAGGTTTTGAAAAACCATGTATGCTTAAAAATAACTTATTAACTTACTTTTGCAGTAAGTTTCTCTTCCTGATGAGTTACAATTTTTTTAAATAGGTTTTATGTGTTCAAAAAGTCCTTACAAATTTTTTGTTTCATATTAATTTACAGTTACATGTTACTTGTCATGTTTTATGAACTCTTTAAATTTTCGTAATTTGTTCACCTCTTTCACTTGAAGATTTTAATGTGTGTCAAGATCACTTGTTCAGCTGTTTAAGTTGACTTTCAGCCACAGTGACTTTTTCCTTCTTCTAGAATCCCTTTGATCAGCAGCACGTAGCAACTAGAGCATCTCCCCTGTGAGGACAGACAAAGGATTTTAGGATTTTGGTGATTTGGGTTGTTTGTTATGGTTTTTTTGGTATGGTTTGAGTTTGTTGGTTTGTTGGTTTTTAATATTGATTTGGGGCAGGGGGGGTGTTTGTTTGCTGGGAAAATACTGATTTAGAGTGTATGGTGATCAGAGATATAGATTTTTGGGGTGTTAGCTACACCGTGAACCAAAATAACAAGATCAAGAAGAACTGAAGATCAAGAATAATACTAAGCAAAATATCTGTGGACTATTTAATTACTTTATCCAAGAGACAATCTTGGAATTTGTATAAAATTAATTGCACCATGGAGATATATCTATCAGTTTATAGACAGTTATTGGACCTTTTCGTTCTTACTTTATATTTTCACTTCTCTAATCTTGTTTAAGTATGACATATTTATGAGAGGAACTACATCACATGGCACATGTCATACTGGAGACTTGAGTGAAGCCTCTAAGACCTTTTCCAATTATATGGTCTCATAATTTTGTGAAATCAAATTATTTTTGGCTATAGATAGATAATTTGCAGTATCACAGTACATATTATATATGAATCACATTTGAGACCTACCTGAAACATGTAATTATGATAACTATATAACTATATATGTGTATATATGTGATCTTGATACTATTAAATAAAATTATATAACCTAAACTTTAAAGATATTTAGGTAACTGGTGAAAAAAAAATGATCAGACATAGAAGAAGTAACTGGAATACTAAAAAAATTAATTCAAAATAGAATTTTATGCTTAAATACTGTTTATAGCTGGAAAAAACAGCGTGCATCAATTAAAACATTTAAGTTCTTCCGCTTTGTATGGACACCTATCAAAAAAAAGGCCTTCCTTTCCTAGTTTGTTTATGTGATTGGCAGATGTGAATCTTACCACAGTGTTTTGTTATGAAGATGCAATAGCTCTAGTATTACAGCTTGTTATACAAATAGTATTTGTCAATAATTTTAAATTTTAAATAGGATTTTTAACCTGAAAAAAGCTTCAGTAAAAAACCTAAGTTAAAGATACTTTAAGCTCTTTACAGTGAAAACCATAAATGCTGGAGAATTTGTCCTTCTTACCATATAGAAGCTTCTACCACGAGGAAAGAATTATTTTTCCTAGTTATATATCAGTATGATACTGTTAGCTTTATTTTGGCAAAAAAACCCTGGAATTTCATAGTAACTTCTGTATTTGTGCATTACTCCTTCCTTTCCCCCAACAAGTGTTCCTCCGACTGTGAGTAGCTGCAAGAGTTTCAGAAATGTTGAGCTTAGTAATTTGCTTGACAATGAAGGATGTTTTAAAGTCAGCCACTGAAAAAAGAATATGAACTTCAAACAATGTCGGGTTTACACATTTAGGATCAGGAAAGTGTTATTATTTGTTATTGCTATGTGATGAACTGTGATTCTGACATCACAATCTTTCTGATAAGGTATTTTCAAACCTTAGGACATAGCTATTGTTTGTCTTGCTTTGAATTAACCCACTTACTTTTGTCATAGTCTGGACTAGCTCTGATTGCTGAAGCAACTATAATTCACTCTTGGCAAATATCTTTAATTAAAAACCTCATCCCTTAGAAATAATATCCGTTTTATGTCAGTGATTGCTCTAACACAGTCAGGCTCAAGATACTTATTTACATCTTAAACACCTCTGTGAAAGATACTGTGGGACCTAAGATGACTCTGGACATGTTATGTTGTCAATGGTAAGAGATGTAGGGGTCTTTCCTAGGACTGATACTGATGCCATAAACACAGGCCTGGCTCCCCAAAGATACAGGTATTTCAATATATTTGAGCAGATAAGATTAACTTCCTACAAGATCTCCTTGATTAATGGTGCTGCTGCTGCTTGGACAGCCCCCCCCCACTCTTCACAGTATTCAATACATTTTAATGCTTAAAGCTATTTTCTCAGCCAATTTATAGTTTCTCAAGGAGAGAAGTTTATCTTTTGTATAGGGTTTTAAAAGCTCATGCCTACTCCAGCACTTTTATTAGCTATTTAACTACAAATAACTGACTAAAAAAACTTATTCATAATCTGCTTATCCTATCACTAACTCAAAGACATTTTTTAATTGCTAATTGCATTAAAATATGTTCAGTTTTTGTTGATCAAAATTCCTCCATGCTTTTAACACTTGCAAATGACTTCTGTTTGTATTGACATTTACTCGCTAGCAAAAAAAAAACTACTATCAACATGAAACAGCCAAGAGCAGGTTGATTCTTGTAGGAAGTTAAGGGAAAATTGGTACAGACACAGGCATTAATGTGGTACAGATGCCATTTATAGCTAGTTTCTTTATAACATTGCCCCACGTAGAACAGCATGCTGTGTATCATCTGTGTTGGTCAGAATTGCTTGGTGATGAGGGAAGATTGATATCAACACCTTTTTGGATGTCATCCTTTCTTAACTATTTAGAATTTCATGACAGTCATTTGAAATGTATCTCACAATGCCTACTCTAACAAAGGAAAGAATCCTGCAGGAGGCTCTTGAAAGCCACACACCAAGAGGAGAATAATATTTGGTTCTCTCCCAATCACAGCCTGAAACTTATCAAAAGCTAAGATGTATTCTCAATTGCTGGACCTCCAGCCATTGTCCAGATAAAAAAAATACTCTGGAAATAAATCTTTTGGCAGCCTATGCCTTTCACTGGAAACCAGTTAGGAGACTCATGAAAAATGGATCTCTTCAGGCTCTAACTCTGCCATGGTTTGACCCCAGCTGACACCAGCCTCACAGAGCCTCACTCCTCCCAGTTGTGATGGGGAGAAAATCAGGTGAGTAAAAGTGAGAAAACTCATGGGCTGATATAAAGACAATTTAAGAGGGAGAGTTAAAGCTATGTATGAGAGCAAAGGAAAACAAGGAGTTAGTTTGTCACTTTCCATGGCCACTTTCCATGGCCAGGCAGATGTTCAACCATTCCCAAGAAGCTAGCCTCCATCCAGTCTAACGGTAACTTGAAAAGACAAATGGCATCACTCTGAATATCCCATTATTCCTCTTTTTTTCCTCCAGCTTTATATGCTGAGCATGATGCTGTATGATATGGGATATCCCTGTGGTCAGTTGTGGTCAGCTCTCCCAGCTGTCTCCTCCCAGATCTTCCTGCAGCCCCAGCCTGTACACTGAGTTAAAGCCTGAGCTCTAGTTTGACATTCTACCTTGAAGTATTGCCTGTGAATGGATATTCTTTTTAAGTCCCTGGTTCAGGATTGACCAAAAAGCATTTTTTGTGATTACAGTGTATTTCCCTTAAGTACAGTTTCTGAGGAGTATGCCATCTGAATTAATGAGAAGCAGTGCCTATTTTCTTTAGGAGGGGTAGGTAGATTAATATTCTTAATATACTTGCAAGCTTACATGCTCACAACTTGTCAAACCAGTTCTTCTTATATATAGTGTTGTTAAAGGTAATTTACCTGGGAGAGGTGCAATGCAAAAAATGTGCCATTCCTGGAGCAGGCTTCATTGTTCAAATGGGTCATTTTCTATATGTATTCTGAATACAAAAGTGGAAAACCAAACTGACCTGATGTATTTCATTTTAAATAAAATAAGGTGTAAAAGGCACAAGTTGTTGTACTGGTCACTTTTTCTCTTATTTCAACTTGAAATCAAAGATATGTATTAGCACAGAATCATGATATAAAGGATTTTTTTATTATTATAATTGCATTGTAATTGGGAACTTGAGAACCTCAGCTGTCTAACTGGAATTTTTTTGAAAATTATATTTGAGATGTGCTGCATCAGACTGTCAATGGAAAGTAGTCTTTATAAATTTTCATTATATTAGGGTCATATCTGATGAAGGTTCATTTTCTATAACATTTGAAGATCAGTCTCGATCACCCTAGAATTCCTGAAATTTCTCCAGAACCAATTCTCTGGTTTAAAGATCTGACACATCTTCCACTCCACATCTAACTCACAAGGCACCTCCCTGTACTGTTAGAATGTTCTCCTGTTCTCCTGGACAACATCTAACTGCCTACGCTGTGTAAAGCATTAAAAAAGCCTCAGGGATCAGACTAACCACTGACTCCTCTGCACTGACTGGATAATCCCTTCTTTTATGGAACTAATTACCAAAAAAATGTAAACACAAGAAATAGTGGTAATAAACCAAACCATGAAAATAGGTATATAATAACATTATTCTTTAAAACTAAAGAAATGTGCCTGGGAGAACAAACCGCTGATAGCACCAACAAAGGTCCATATCACTTAGATATTGCAAGGACCACTCAGTAAGAATTAATTAAAGAGGCCTCAAATTGAAGGTTCTGATCTAAGCAACTCAGGCAGAGTCTAGAAAAATATGCATTCTATCTGTTATACAAAAATAACTGGGTGAAAATACAATGATATCTTTTGATCCTGAAACAAAATCTGGAAGCTAGTGAAAAAACATTAGTAGCAAAACACTCTCACAGAGTACTTTTTCTTCAATTTGCATCTGAGTTACCTCAATAAAATTAATGCTTAAGTAATTTTGATCTTTATTTAGCAAAATTCTGAAGATTATGAAACTACTTTGCCAGCTACTTCAGTATGAGCTTTAACTTCAAGTTCACCATTACATCGAATTCAACAGGACTCCTTATTAGCTGTTGTTCTTTGTTGAGCTCATGATCAGTCAGATTCTTTAACGTTATTTTTAATGAGACATTTCTGAGAACTGAGACTTGAAAAGTAGAGGAGTAGCTCTATAAGGCTCTTTTTGACATTTAGTAAAGTTTATATGAAAACTTGTAACAACACTTAAATAAAAAGGGGGTCGAAAAAGATAAAAGAATTTTCAGTACTGTTGGAAAGATATACAGGTATTCACTGCAAAAAAGGCTAATTTTTTATCAATTATTTTGACATTTTATGTAGAAGCGGACAAAATTTAAAACAAGTTTGAGCGAATGGATTGGAAGCAAGCACATATTATATATTCCCCACCTGTCTATGTTAGTTTTCACCTCTTGAAATTTAAAATGCATGTAAAACTGTCAAAAATTAGAATTTTTTTCTGATATAAACTTAGTCAACTTTTGTAGAATACTTTTGTAAAAGTGATTTTTAGAAATGAAATGCACTTCTACAAAATTATCAAATTTGGATTGAAAAATGATATCTTTCTCAATGAGCTTACAGTTTCTACCTGAAAAAAATACTAGTGATGAGCAAACATACAGATAATTACTTCATCTTGGCTGTTGGCTTATAACTCACTCAGCTTAAACTCAAATAGTGTGCCTGCATCCTTGCCTTTGCTGAAAGTCTCATTTATCACCGTGCAAACTATCACATTGTCAGATTCACTTATTTCAAGACTTTCTGCACATAACTCCCAGTTGTACCACTCTAATCTTGGCAGTCTCCCCAAGTCCTTATCCAAAAGCAGGCTCTCTTCCCTCTCTAACTACCTCACCAATTTCTTCACCGTTTCCCTCTTAGATTTGAATTCCCAGACTCCCCCTCCCTCATTCCCAGGCACCATCTCTGCTTCCACCCTGATTCCTTATCCTTATCTCTGTTTCTTCTCCCATTCCAGCCTGGCTCCCTTCCCACTGTACTCAAGTCAGACATCTTTCCCTTCCTAATATCCTGGGAAAGAGGAAAGAATGGAAGGCTGAGTTAACAAAATGCAAGAAAGGTTTTAATTTTCTTCTCTTAATTCCAGTTCTCAATCTCCTTCCCACTCACAACAGGAGGAACTGTAATTGCAAGATAGGAAATGTCTAAGAGCATAATCTATAAATAAAATTTTGAATATTAATTAAAATGACATGAAATGCAGTCTGAATTCTGGTTTCATCAGCTTGCATATGTTTCAGCTAAATCCACAGAGCAGTATTTGAAATGTCCCAAATGTACTTCCAAGATAAGCGAATGATCTATAAATTCATATGTTCACATTGCAAAGTGCTTTTATTTTTTAATTTTTATATTAAATTTTTAATTTCATTTAGAAGGAGAACTACATGCTCGCATTTGGGTGTCAGAAATGAACAGGAAGCAATGTAGATACATCTGACATTAACATAAGGCTAGGATAGTTTTGCAGTTAACTTTGAAAGTAAACAAATTCTTTATGGGCTTGTTTGTTTCCTGGACAATATTTTTATTCTCCTTTGCAACTAAATGACTTTGTATAATAAAGAGTGCTTCCAGATACACTTTATATATACACAGGAATAAAATACTGGCATTTTAAGTTTTTGTTCATGAATGAAAATATACAATGATTCATTTTAGAAAATATATTTGCACGCAATATCTGTTCAGTAGGGAGATTTTAATAAAATATAATTTATTTCATTATGCCTTAGCAATTGCTACTCTTTCCCGTGTGTGCCACCATGGAAATTTCATTATTCATATTAGCATTTAGACCTTTGTTTTATTCAGTGACTGCATCTGCCAAGAATTTGATGTATTTCCATTAAGCAGCACACCAGTAAAAGAAAATAATTGCTGAGAAGAGGAAAAAAAAAAAAAGAAAAAAAAAGAAGAGAAAAGAAAAGAAAACCAACAAAAAGCAAAACACATTAGCTCTATAAAAATGAGAGAGAACACATCTAAAATCCAGTTTGAGAATGAAAACTTGATTAAGGTAAGAATGCCGGTGACTCCTAACCCTCACATCCCCATATCCTCAGTCTGACACAATCACAATTTTCTCTTCAACCACAAATTTAACTTGATGAGGAAAAAATAAATCTTATTAGAACACCCTTGTTTAACTCCACAGACTTACTGATATATAAAGTGATTTTAACAGCCAGAGAGCATTTGTTTCAGCAAGAGTATCTGGATCATACAGTGAGGTAAAGAACAGTGTGTGTGGGGACAGTAAAGGAGCTAAGGGAGCCCAACACTCTCTTCTCACACACCTTCCAAGCATGCTCTTAGCCTACTGATAGCGTTAGAATGCAGAACAGGGAGTGGGAGCTGTGTAGCATCACACTATGTTGGCAGCCTCTCATCAGTTGACACATGGGGGAGCAATTCAAAGGAGTGGCTGAACTTCTAAAACTTTGATTTTTTTTATATAAGGTTCCCAAGGCCCCTACCTTTCTCATTTTTTACTGCAATAACTTCAACCATCTTCCATTTCCCTCTTATGTCTCCTCCATAGTATATTTCTATTCTGTATAGTTTTGTCAGACAAGCCCATTTGAGGCATTCTGCCAAGCTTGTGGAAGGGAAGATTCAGCAGCTGTAAGTAGCTACTGTCCCTCTCAACCAGCACAAGCCCAAGCCAAGCAAATTGTTCTACAAATGCCCTGAAGTGCAGCAAGCCAAAGAAATGTCTTAATTTGCCATATAATGTTGTGCAGCCCAGAAGTAAAGCGTTTATTTGTCTTTGCACATCATGGTACCAATTAGCATATATTACTCATATCTCATCAGCTTTGTATTGTTTTTATGTTTGGGGTTTTTTTGTTAGATGTTTTTGTTTTGCTTTTTTAGGGGAGATTTTTTGTTTGTTTAGGTTTTTTGGTTTTTTTTTTTTGAAAGGAACTAAAAGAGTTATTCTTTCTCAGTTCAATGACAGTGTTTTCTGACATTTCAGGAAACACTGAATTCATGATACATGGGATATTGATGGCTCAATATCTTATGTGAGTTTAGCAAACAAGACAATTTTGAAATACTGAATTACTATATAAACAGGACCAATATTGCAAACATTTCATTTCCCTTCCTGTTTAAAATTCCCGTTTCTGAGTAAAGAGCAATTTCTTGCTTACTATTCTGCTCTACACTGACCACTGATGATTTTGAGGTGCAAATTAAGTACATGACAGAAAAATGAAAAGACAAAGCATATGAAAGCAATCAATCTGTTATGCATCCATATGCCTCAGAGATTTTTAATTGCTACTGGGACACTTCAAGGAATTTCTAAAATTAATTACAGAGATGAATACTCTCCTAAGAATCGCATTGTTGTGTAAGAGCACTAGCAGCTATGTAGAAGGACCAAACCTCTTGCATCATGAAAAACGTCTGTTTAGAAAAAAAATGTCCTGCTTAACTTAAAGATGCATAAACAAAAAAGTAAGCAAGTGAACAAACAAAAATACAAGGATATTTCATCCATCTAGAATGACAGCTCAAGTGGAAAAAAAAAAAGAAAGAAAAACTTAGAGATACTTACTGCTTTCTCAAGTTGTGTGTGGTCAATGTACACATTTCTGCTCATTTTTTTTTAAACTTTGCCTCCAAATAAATATTTTCACTACTGGGCTAGTAATTCTCACTGTTTATTTGGTGGAGGATTTGCTGTCATCCTTAGAATTCAACATCCCCAGAAAGGGGGCTTTAGTAAAGTTGATAATCAAACCAAAATTTTTCTGGTGTTGGTTTGGGTTTATTTTAATAAAGAATAAATAAAACCCAATACAAACCCGGTAAAATAATATAATATATTATTATTGAACTACATTTAATATTAGGGTTTTTTTTTAATGACTTGCACTTTGGGCTTGGACATACCGGATCCTCAGAGAAAGATGATAACCTGCATAATTCTTTTTTTTTATCTGCATTAGTTATTTGAGCCTCAATATTGGCTGTGTCAAACCCTGTGTTAGCAGTTTTTCATCTGTCAATCCATATTCTAGTTGAATTAGGTTTTATCTGCAAAAAAGTTTATTTTATCTGCAGAAGACTCCACCTTTATTTTTGCAGATGTCATAACTGTGCAGTTTCGCTTTGGAGAAAAATGCAAACTGTAGATCTGTAAGCAAATTCTGTAGTTATTTGCTTTAAATTGCCTTTTGTTCTACAGTAAAGTAAAAGAATAATAAGAAAAAAGGTAATGTAGAATCATGTGCAATGTCTAATAGTTTCAGTCACTTCACTGTTAGATTTTCTTTTTATTTGTTTTATTTTGGCTGCAATCACTGGAATATATTGGCTGCAATACTTGCAGATGGAAACTAAGCACAGATGTGCCAACACAGACTCCAAGTTTGTGAGTATACAAATTTTTATTGCAAGTAGAGCAAATAGCTTTCCTTGCATTACCCATGCTGAAGCTGAAAAAGTGCCATATTTAAAAGATTTCCTTTTGGGAACAGTTGCAAATTCCGTGTACAACTGCACTTTAAATGGGAGATTATTTTTTGATGCTGTTTTGGGACAAATCTGTTTCCTTTAGTATTGTAGCCATTACAGTGGTTTTCTTGAGAAGATGTGCATTGCCTACCTGAGGTCTCTTGGCCACAACAATGGTAGACAGAGCAGAAATATATTCATTTACCTCCAGAACAACAGTAACCGTTTGAACTCTTGCTGAGCATAACTCCGCTGCATCAGGACACCAGCTGATTTTACACATCTTGAAAGCTTTTGGTAACCATCATCATTGATGGTTTTATATTTTATAAGGTTAGAATTTTGAATTGATTCTCTCATTCAAATTCATGACCAAAATTAAGCACTTTAAACAGTTTTACTTCTGTTTTTGAAAGATTTGTGGTCTGTTTCATACTTTTTTTTTCCAGTGACTTCATAAAAACTTGATTGTAAGGATGATTTGGTCTCAGACCTTCAGCTTTCTGTTGTTTTTTGGTCTTTCCAAATAATTTCTGTAAGATTACATAAAAGAAACAATCCTTGAACCCTTGGCTTCTAGGAAAAAAATATAGACAAAAATAATTAATATCTGATCGAATATGTACAAAATTAGGAGGCAAAATATGACAAATTACAAGCTATTTCATATCAATCATTTTGGTTTGATTTTCTAGTTTCACAACCTAATACTTGAAACACTATATGTTCCTAACTGATATTTAATGTTTTCTCTTTACTACATTAATATTTAAAGAAGCCTAAAGAGTTTTTACTTTTAAAATATTCATGACTGCTGCTCTTTTATGTGAAAAAAATTTCAAAGTAAGGATCCCTAATTCACTTATTAACCAATTCACACATCTTGTCACTTGCCTAAGCAATTTTTAGTGGTTTCATCCATTAATCTGAGTCGAAGTACAAATCTGATAATTGCATTGAAGAAAAAATAC
This sequence comes from Phainopepla nitens, assembly GCA_013400175.1. Lineage (NCBI taxonomy): Eukaryota > Metazoa > Chordata > Aves > Passeriformes > Bombycillidae > Phainopepla > Phainopepla nitens. The sequence goes on from VXBQ01015955.1 coordinate 400,676, forward strand.
TGGGTAGATTTACATTTGGGAGCATGGCAAACTATTTTCTCCAGCTTTCTTATCGACTCTGGAATTACATGACTTGGAAAAGCAAGCATATTTTAAGGAGAAAAAAAAAATTGCAAAGAGTTCATGTTTATCTGAAACATATTTTCTAAGCTTACTTCTACTCTCCAGAAACTTGCTTTGATGCGTTTTAATAACAGATATTAGAACACTATTCTAGAGGGTTTGGCAGTGAAGGACTCTCAAGAAATGTAAAGGCAAAACCTTCAATGTGTAAACATACAGCTCTTTTTTCCGGTGAGACTGTTCTGGTGAGACTGTCCCAGCGAATAGTTTTGTAGCAAAGCTCACATGTTCATTCAACTCTGCTGTGTGATGGAAAGAATATCGCTCTCTTTCATCTGAGTACCAGAAGTGGATGGAGACTCAGAGGCTGCCACATCGCTTCACATGGAGAGCAGGTGACAGCTGCTGATCCTCTTTGGTCTCACTGCTCTGGTCTGAATTTACCTTGGCAGCATGAGCATGACAAACTCATGTCCCATTATTAGCAATATGGTCAGGCAGGGCTTCCCTTACTCTTGTTTTCATTTTCAAATGTAGCTTGTGAAATTTACTCTGTTTTTCAGATGAGCATCACAAGAGGCTGATGCCAATCTGCAGAAGATTTTCCTCCAGCAATCTATATTTGAGCCCATGGCAGAATCTGCAGGCAGTTTTTTGGCAGCATCAGATACACTTCTGTGTTTGCCAGTTAATTAACTGTTGATGGACCATCTGGGCAGCTTATTCTTTTTGCATATAATATTTCTTTGATTCACCTTGGAATCTGTATAAGCAATGCACATTCTTCTATTAAAAAAAAAAATCATTGGGTAAGTATCCTTTGTGATCAATGCATAAGCATATTTTGAAGGCTATATTATACCAAAAAGATACTGGATTAGCTGATTTGCATGCTTAGACTTCAAGAGAAGAGGGTGAAATCGGCTAAAATTGATTTTACAATATTTTTATCCCTAAAATACCTAAACAAACATTTATCTTATTTCTCAGGGAGAAAAATGCATTGCAATATTCCATTAATGTCTCTAATTTGTTATTATGAGATTTCAGAAGAAAGTGAAAGCCCAAAAGGCAGTTTTAAAGTGGCAGAAGAGAAAAATCCAGATAAATTGTTTTTCACTACCTAAAAGAGATGGCTGTGCAAAATCTCTATCGTAACAAATATACAATAGAAGCTAGCCTAGCCTTATCTTCAGAAACTCTAACCTCTAAATCAGGATCTAATTAATTCATCCTTGTTTGGAAGTAATTCAGAATAAATGCCTGATTTCAGGGATATATCTTCAGATAAAGTAAAATGAATTTACCTCCTGTAAGAAAAGAAATACCTAAAAAATTCCAAATAATAATATTAAAAAAAAAAAAGACATGTCCACATTTATCTCACTTTTTTTTTTTTTTCTGGATAAACCTATTTTCATATTTTACCTTGTTTGTTTAGGGTTGTTTTGTTTTTGGGTTTTTTTTGCCTGTGTTTATTTTTTGATTGTTTGGGGTTTTGTTTTGGTTTTGGTTTTGGTTTGGTTTGGTTGGGTTCTTATTATTTCTGTTTCTATTGGTTGGTGCTTTTTTTGTTTTGTTTTGTTTGCTTTTTGGTTTGGTTTGTTTGCTTGCCTGTTTCTTCTGGGAATTTTGCTCACTATAGTGCAGCGATTATGCAAAAGCCTCAAGGCCTGCCAGTGCTGTCTCATATCTTCAAGCAGGTTTTCTGGTAATATTAGCAGTCATTTCAAATCCTTTTTTGGACATACTGAAACCTGAATGTCACTTTTCACTTAGTACATCTAGGAGTATTTAAAAAATATTTTCCATCATAGTAAAAACACACACTGCCACACTTCCTGGCTTCAGCACCGTAGTATCTGAAAATAGTGAATGGTTTGCACACTTACTGCTGCAATGAAGTAAGTTACTGAGTTAAAGTAAAAAATAGCATTTCATTGTCAAATGCTAAGAATCAATCATACTTCATATACATCATGATAAATAAAGTAGTCAAGAAGGATGGTAGGATATATATATATATATACATATATAAAAAAATATGTGGTTCAAGAGCCATAAACAAGAGTTTAACTTAGGAACAAAAGCTTTAAAGTAGATTTCCTGGGTATGAATCTTCCTATGCTATTTAACTTCTGAATAGTACATTTTTTAAAATTCCTTTGCATTGAAAATTTTTCTTTCTTTTTCTGATACAGGCTCATTGAAAATAGGAAAATAGATAGATATACATGGAATACAACAAAAAAAAATCTAAATTATAATTGTGGACAAAAGTTTTAGTATCATAAACTATGCTTAAATTACTATATTATTTCTGAAATTACTCAAATTCTTGAGACTCTTTCAACCTAAGGTTTACTAAGTCTCTATATAATAGTTCCTAAGTCCAAAATAAAACTGACAAAGGAGAACATACAGTTTCAGAAAATACCTAATTTTGCAGAACCAGGACAGCTTATTAGAAATATTCTGATGTTCTAATGTCTTTGTGACATTTGCAATATATTTTTAGTTTGAATTGGTGTCAATTTTTGATGATTTTCCACTTTCTTCATTGATACCTTTGAACTTAATTTGAATTTTTTTGAGTATTTGTGTGTTCCAGTGAAGTCAATGGAACTTGCAGTGCTGACCATATTTCCTCAAAAGGTTCAAAAACAGATAGAAAATAAGTGAAATTTAGTTTTCCTCTATAAATAATCTGACAAGATACCTACATCTTGATCCAGCACTGTGTTCCAGAAGTAACTGCAACTCCCCTCCTCTGACGTATAGAGCTACTATTTGAATTAACAGTGGTAGTAATTTAATTTGGAACCAACAAAGAATATTTAATTTTATTTCATTTTATTAACCTCATGCCAATTATAACTTTCAAACTTGCAGTAGTACTTCATTAATAAGTAAGTGGCTGAACACAGTTTTTGTATTTTGTTGTAATTTCTTATAATCTCTAATCTTTTATAGGTGATGTCACTGTATTTCACTCTCCTATTTTTGCCTTAAGATATTCTACAGCCATTCTACAGATTCTGAGCCATTTACCAGAGATCAGCAGTGTGCACCTTCTTTTCTTCACAATGTTGCAAAGCCAGACAGATTAATTTTAAAACTCTTCAGCCTAAATAAGCTTTGCTGCTTTTCCCTATTATCATTTATTATTTGCATTAATACAGAGCCTAGAAACAGGCTAAGACAGCTGGAAGATTTTATAGCTATTATACTGCTGGACAAAATATTCAGCTCACAGCTGAATAAACACATCATGTGATGGTGAGCAACTGGTTCAGGGGTCAGGCACAAAGGATTACAGTGAATGGGGTGACATCAGAATGGTGACCTGTGACTAGCTGCGTTCCACAGGGCTCCATCTCCTCAGCCCTGTGCTCTTCAACAGCTTCATTAATGACTTGGACACAGGGATGGAAGGGATACTAAGCAAGTTTCCAGATGATACAAAACTGGAAGGAGCTGTTGATGACCTTGAAGCCTGGAAGAGCCTGCAGAAAGACCTTGGTAAGTTACAGGCCTGGGCAATCACCAACCCTATGAAGTTCAACAAGGGAAAGTGCTGGGTTCTGCACCTGGGATGGGGCAACCCTAGATATATGGGGAATTAGACTGGGAATTAGATGCTGGAAAGCAGTGCCGTGGAGAGGGACCTGGGGGCCCTGGTCAATGACAAGTTGAACATGAGTCAGCCAGGAGGGCCAAGCATGTCCTGGGGTGCATCAGGCACAGTAGCACCAGCCTGGCAAGGGAGGGGATTGTCCAGCTCTGCTCTGCACTGGGGCAGCCTCACATCAAGTCCTTGGGGCAGTTTTGGGTGCCATACCATAATAAAGATGTAAAGTTATGATAGAGTGTCTAAAGAAAGGCTATGAAGATTGTGAAGGGCTTGAGGAGAAGCTGTATGAGGAGGGGCTGTGGTCACTTGGTTTGTTCAGCCTGGAGAAGACTGAGGAGAGACCTCACTGCAGTCTACAATCTCTTCATGAGGGGAAGAGGAGGGGCAGACACTGATCTCTGTGGTGACCAGTGACAGAACCCACAGACATGGCCTGAAGCTGAGTCACTGGAGATTTAGGCTGGATATTAGAAAAAGGTTTTTCATCCAGAGAGACAGTGTTTGGGCACTGGAACAGGCTCCCCAAAGAAGTTGTCACACCGCCAGACTGACAGGATTCAAGAAGAATTAGGACAATACTCTCAGGTACATGGTGTGACTTTTGGGGATGATGTGGTGCAAAGCCAGGTGTTGGACTCAATGATCCTTGTAGGTCCCTTCCAACCCAGCATATTCCATGATTCTGTGATAGCTCACACCTTTTCTAATCATACAGTCTGCAACTGAATTAAGAAAAAAAAAAAAAAAGTACTTAGTATTTCTAAAACAGAAGTAGTGGATGAGCCATAAAAATGTTATAATTCATATATATATTATCAATACCAAACACCATCTGAACCTTTTGAGGATACAAATTTAGCCCTGGATTCTGAAATTGGATCTTCACAAACAAATTCCATGTACATGTTTTTAGAGAGTTTCCAGGAATGAAGTCCCCCTCTTCAGAATATTAGTCTATGTCTTTGGAAAGATCAGATTTCAAAATTAGGATAGCTCATTAGGAGCTTTCAGAGGCATGTAAAGCCATTTCATATCCTACTAGAACGTGAAATGCACCTATGGATGCCCTCCCACAACTCCAACACCTCTTCCTCCAGTTGAAAAAACAACAAAGCAAAAAAAAGTTTCTTTTGGTTATTTGAATTTTATATAATTTTATTGGAATTTGTTTGAATTTTATTGGAATGCCATGAGTACTAGACATGAAGCCATAGTATTTAGGTCTAAAAAAGTGAAGTAGTATCTGTATTATAATTTCTCATAGAATCAATGTCCTTAGTTCCCATAAACAGTTCTAAAAGTGTCTTCTAGCCCCTGTACATCTGGGAGTGAAACCTGTTCCCTCTTCCTAATTCACAATCATTGAAGAGTTCCATAGATGTTGAGCAGAATTCTGAAAGCTTATTTTTTGGTCTAGGCACTTATTGTTGTGACAAGATTTTTTTCCTTTAATACCCAGGAGGAGGCAGAAGAAAAGAAGATAATCTCCTGAAATGCTCTGTGGTTGGGCACTGCTTTCACTCTACAGCTCTTCTGAGGTTGTGAATGTTAAGAGCAATAAACTGGTATTGGCAAGCAATTACTCCTTTATGGGTACCATTTGCATTTGATGCATGCTGGTAGACAGGTAATGATTATCCTAGAAACTTCCCTTAGAGCTGCATTCATGCTCCTAATTTTTGTTATAAGCCATGCCTAAAGTTTTTACTATATTTTCAATAAAAACATGAATATAGTGTGATATACATCTTTTTAGTGAAGATACTTAAAGGACAAAAGAAATTTCTGGGGTGACTAGACTCAGAAGTAACACCCTAATGTTATGTGCATAAATTAGGTAAGAGTAATCAGAACCTCTGGAAGCAATCTTTAAAAGCATAATCTGCCTTTTCAACTCTTGTGTTACAAATTCATAAATTAATCTTATTTTCATCTTTTTTTTTCTATTAATTAAAAAAATGCAAATTCTTCTAAGCACATTAAAAACCAGTTTTAAGTGTATCTCTATTTTGTTTTTCCTTTCATGCAGCACTTGCTATTTTGTATCAGTCATGTTCAAAGCATATGATGAAATGTTCAGACTTATCCTAAAGGAGATTCAGTTTTCACTGATTAAAAACTAGACAGGTAACAAGAAATAGTACAGAACCATGGTTTTTGTTTTGATTGGGGTTTTCTGGAATTGAGCTCTCTAAATATATTTGATGTTGGCCTTACAAAATTACTGGCTAGTTTTCAGATGTTTTATTTTAATGGAAGGTTAATTCAGTGAAAAAGAAAAGGCTCAACTCAGCAGAAAATTCTAGTTGAATGAACAAATTCATTTTCCATGCATACCATATTAGCTTACTATAGACTTTACAAACTAAATTCTTCCAAAAATATAAATGAACTAGAGGATATGAAATTCAAATTGAGACAAGGATTTAAACATTTGTCACAACGGTAGATTTAAAACATGCATCTAAATAAGGGCATAATTATAGTCTGATGCACAAAAATTATCACAATAATAAAAGAAGTATAAAAATAGGAGTGTATTATGCATTTGTATGATGTATTTGCACAGCAAATGAGAGGAATTTCAGAATGATGTTGCTAAGAGTTATGAGCATCTTTTTACATAATTCATAAATGTGCAATACATTCTGTTTTTAAAGAGGGAGACAAGCATAACACTAGTGTGAGGCTTTAAATGAAAGTTTAGGACATAGCGTAATATTTGATTTCTCTGCAGTCTGTTTTGGTTCTATTGTATGATTATGACAGTCACTCATCAAGTAAAGAAATAAATTTTCCTAGTAAGCTGAAATTCATTTGTTTGGTTTTTTATTTTTTACATTAAGACATAATGTGATACTACAAGGATGTGATAAACTGTTTGTATTGCCTGCTTCACTTGGAGTAAAATCCCATTATATCTGTGTAGAACTAAATACGGTTTAATAGGAAAATGGGGTTTTTTTTGTTTTCAACTTGATGAATTACAGACACATGCCAACAATAATATCAGTGTCCTAATCTTCTCATTTTTACATTAGATTTAGCTCCATGCTTGCCCACAGAAAATATTATTTTTGCTTATTTCCCTTTCCAGAAAAAAAAAACCACCTGCATGCACAAAAAGAGATTAAAACTGGGAGATTCACAACTCAAAACTCATCTATTAGTTGTTTTCCATAGACAGAAGGGAAAATGTTTTTTTTTTTTTCTAAATAAACAATGTACTCTTATTTCCCACTCCTTCACAATAAATTGTTTAATGTAGTACTTTAAGCTTGAAAAAATTAGAAATTTTATTTAAGATCCATAGTACTAGATATCACTGATGCATTAAGGTACATGATTTAAAAAATTAAAAAGAGTGCATCATATAATCAACCTGATTGAATTCTGTTTGAATAGTTTGAACCAATGCTCTTTAGGATCTCTCTGCAGAGCTATATTACTGTATGAGGAAAAGGCACAATTGCAAGGAAAATAAAAATAATAATTAGAATAAAAGATCTTTTGCGCTGTAAATGTAAACATTTGAGACATATTCATATCTCTATTGGGCATTATTTTCCAATGAATGGGGTTTAACTTAAACAAAATCCAGAATTTTCATTTTGCAAACAAAATCTATATATCAGTTCTACTTAAACATAACATAAAAAAAGAAATAAAAAATATAAACCTATCTTGAATCCTAATATGAACATTTCTTTGTATAATATCTTTAGAAAGGAAGACAAACTAGAATTTATTTGTGATTTAAGTCAGAATTTTTGTAATTTTTGAGCAGATTTACTTGACTTCACAAAATCTGAAAAGCAGGCTAAGGAATGACTGATACACATCTCAGTCTCTTAGGGATACCAATAAATAATAGATTCAGCGCAGCACAAAGTTTTTGAATTGTCATTGCAATGTAGATTAGCATTGAAATTCATTTTTAATACCCCACCATGGAATTTTTTTTTTCCATCACCTACTTAAGCCTGGAAACGTCAAAAATTGTGACATGTTTTATATCCAGCTCGAAATGCCCATGTTTGTCTGAGACAGTTCAGAGCATTCACTGTCCTACAATAGCAGAGCTCTCTCATGGCTCACATGTGAACTCACAGAGACACAATAAATTAATGTTCTCCTGCTAAAAACAGTCCAGTTTGGTGGATATTCTGACAGCATATCTATGAAGTTGAGGTCTTCAGAGAAGATGGCTAAATCTAGTTTCTTTTAACTTACATCAGTAAAAAAACATAGTACCCTCCTAAATACAACGGTAACAGAACGCTTGCACTGGATATTGCAAACTATGAGTAAATATGTTGTGTTATTCTGACTTAATTTAAGTATTGACTCATTTTTCAGTCTGTAAGTTGAGATGATAAGAAGCTTTAATGGCTTACATTCTTAAATCTCGATCTGCTAATCTGTAATGAGCTGCTGTAAACCACTTGGGAATTTGCTTTCTTAGAAATACAGCTGCAAACAGAGCTGGAATACAACATAATTTCTTTCTTAAATTTGTTTTTCCATTAAAAATTGTAATATAAAATATCACTTTTATTTTATATATATATATTTTTAAGTCCTTCACATCTAAAGATCACTTTAATCATCTTTAAGGGGCCTATTTGCAGTGTTGATACTTTTAATTCTGGTTTTATGTTGATTGTAGGCTAAAGTTATCTAAGACTTTGCTGAAAATAGAATTAAACTTCATTGCTAAATAATAAAAGCATTACTGGCAGATTATTAATAAAAACCCTGTAATGTTTACGGGCACCTAGAATATTGATAATTTTATATAGGAAGGTATCATGCATATTATATGAGAAGCAAGCAATCAAATATTTTAAATGGATTCAATGATTCAGGATATTAATAATGGATTACATCACAAGGCCTCTTATCACAAGAGTTACTTCTCTGCAGGTCAGTAGGAAACAGACATTATTGCCATATAAGAACTGCTGCGTTTTTTCCTGGTCTGGACTTTGTGGAATTTAGTAGGAAAACTTCAAGTGACATCAGAATTTCAGGATAAGGGTTACATTATAATTTTTACCATGCTTTGAGGGCAGAAAACAGTGTCGTAAAACTGAATATATTTCAGGAAAGATTGTGATTGATCTCTTAAAGATGAAAAACTTCACTCTTGCCAGATTCCAACACAACAAGAATCTCTCTGTGATACAGCTTTCATTTGATCTGATGATCAGATTTATTTTTTTAGACAACCTGCTGAGTGACACAGAAAGTTAAGTAATTGCTTCACATTCAATTTTGTTTCAGAGAGAAGGAAATAATTCATCAACTAAAGCAATCTTTTAATGGAGAACTTTGAGAAACCATAATTTTCTAAGTTTTAAATACCAGACAACATCTGGGTGTTCTTCTCAATTAAAAAGCAGGCAAGACCAAAAATATCATAGAGCTTCTACACATTAGTTTCTTTTCAAATCAGAAAATGTTTGCTTCAATTCTGTGTCCCAGAAATGTTGAAGTGTTTACTATAGTAAATTCAAATTTATCCCAAAATTATCCATACCAGAAATAAATTTCTACTCCCTTCTTTTCTCTTCTAATCCTTCCTTACATCAGCAAATTCCCCATACACAAGACACAGTATTATTCTGTAGATTATTAGGGAAGAAAGGTGAGGAAATGTTAGTGACACTAACAATTTAGCAGTATTTATTAGGGACTATTTAAGTTCTCAGAACCTTTCCAGAATTACAGACAATACTTTCAGACTGATAGCTTAAATGTAGAAGAAACCTCCTCCATTATATCAACAGTTCTCGTTTGAAATATTATTCAGTTGCTCACATACACAGCAGGAAATAAAGAAGGGAAAACAGGCTTTCAAAACCAAGTATTAAAACTAAATGTCTGTAGACTTACAGCAGATAACAAACAAGCAAAAAATATTAATGACCTTTGCTATAATTTGCTAAACTACAACACAGCTGGAAACACTGAAGGAAGAACCCATAAACAAACCTTTCAGTAAATACAAATTCTGCTTAGCAGGGAAAGAAAAAGGAATTCTCCAAAAACCCATTAAAACTCACAGTATGAAGTGATATAAAGAATTAAAAGGGACAACATAATACAGTAGTCTAAAATCAGCATGTTATATGGGAAATTAATAGAGATTACTTCATCTGAATTTCTTTTATAATGGGAAATTACATTCCAAAAATATTGTCCCAAAAAATTAATGCACATAAATATTTTAATCTTAAAGTAAAAATCTCACCAAAAATGAGGGTTTAGTTGGGGGATTCCTTGAGCTCTCATCTAAATTTCACTGAATTGAATCAAACATTTGACTTAATTGGACAAGTTATTGAACAATATATTCAAATTATGACAATGCCTTAAGAAAATACAGTTTATTCTGGAAAATATTTTCAGGAAATGACAAGAAGGTAGGGAATTTAATCCAAAATTGGTGCTGAAATAAGGAAGCTTGTGACTATTTTTTATTTTAAATGATTTAAATTTTATTTTGGACTTAGGTTTTAAAATATTTTCCTATTTAATTCTAAATTTTTCAATGTGTGTACTCATATATGTCTAGACAGAACTTCAGGGGAAAAGAATACAAGTGCAACAGCAATCTGTTTCTGCATTTTCTGTCTCTCAGTGGATTCATAAGGTAACAAAAGTCTTCAAACTTAAATTACGTTTCTGCAGCTCACCATATGCAGAATACATCTGCGTCTCACCACAGAGACTAGCATAGAGCTAGTCAAGTAAGTTTAAATATCAGAAATATTATTAATTCTGGGATTAATCTGCTGGCTTTATTTGTGAAGCAAGGTAACTCTGCTATGCTATCCATTGTGTCCTAGAACCTTCCATTATCACTTTCAGGGCCCACTACTTAGGCCAGACCTGGGCTTCTGCCTAGAGAAGGAGCAAAATGCAGCCTGAAAAATACATTCCGAAGTTTGAAATTAGGGTGTTTCTTCCAGATTTATTCCCAAGACCTCTTGAGCAGATCTGTATTTCTGCGCAACACGAGCATAGCAAATTCAGTTCCAGGATACACCAGACTAGCTGCTCAGCATACCGTGTTGTCAGTATGTACATTCACAATAACTTTTAGTCCAGGATACTTGGACATTCAGAAGCTTCCTGTTACTAACCTGAAAACATATCCAGATATCCTGCAGAAATGCCTAAATGTATTGTTTATCTCTTGAGTTTTAGACGGCACATTCACTCACCAGCTGAGCTGGTGACAAATAATACTTTTAACATGAAATGTTGAAAAGATGAGATTAAAATAATGAAAGCTGTAAAAGAATTGGTATATAATAGCCAGGGATTTTTCTTGGTTTTACCACTGATTTTATACTGAGCAGAGAGAGAAAGAAGAGTTTTCTTAAAATTCTCTCTAAAGCAAGAAATGGTAGATGGATGGATAAAGGAATAAAATTTCCCCTTCCCAGAAACCCTGTTGAGCTGTGCCACTAAAAAAATGATTGCTTGCAAAAGAAAGCCTCCTCACAAGCATGAGTTTCTCTCATCAAATGGGAGAATAATTCAAAGGTACATCTAAAAGAGACAGAGGAGGAATATAAATGCTAGATTAAGTAAGGTGTTTAGACACCGAAAAATAACACAGTGCAGTGTCTGACTTTTAGTCACTGTCATAGGGGAACATGAGTTACAAGCTTCCTACTTAGGATCTAAGAAAAGTCACAATGCCAGACCTTCAAAGACAAGCCTAAATATACTTGTTCTGGTTGGTCATAGGCTTCTATTAGGACATAAATATCAACCCACTGCTATTTACTTCAGACTGGTGACTACTTGTGAGTAACCTTCTTCCACATAGTAGCTATAATTTTGTATAGAGATTGTGACTAAAGTTCATCCTCCAAAATAGCATTGCAGGACAATGCATGTTTAAAATGAGTAATAAATGCAATCTTGGATGCAGGTTGAAAATTGTAGCTCACACTTATGTATACGGAAAATGCATTCTGAAATAGAAAAATAAAATTTATTTAGGGAAAGATGACATTTTATAGATAACTTCATCTAAAACTTCAAATAAGATAAAAACATCTCTCAAGTTAGACACAGCAGAGGTACAGAAGACTGAATCATATCCATGTGGATATTTGAGGGAGAAATTATGAATCAATCACTTTCCCTTCAGGGAAACATAGAAAGCAGAAGCTGCTGGGTTCTGGGTGATATAGTAGTCGTGAAACAGTCCCACCATCTCTCTTTCTTCAGCAATACAATAAGTTTTTCTGTTCTTGCCCTCTATAGAAAATTCCAGGTACCAGATCATGGCCAGATATACTCATCTGCAAGCCTGGACTCTGGAAGAATTTCTGGGAACAGCAGAGTTAAACAAACTTCACCCTTATCCTAAAATGCCCAAGAGAACATGTCCTACATTTTGCCATTTGGTCCCTTTTGCTAGTGGAAGGATTCAATTTAGCACACCGGTGTACTTTACATTTCTGATCGGAGAGTCTGTGGTATATACAGTTTCTGTGTTTTTCACACTGCCCTTCTGAGCCATCTACAAAACAAAGTTCTTTGATGCTGGGACTTTGGAATGAGTGCAGTACTGCTACCGTACAGACTCTCTGAATTTTATGCATAATCTGTACAAACCATGAGCATAAATGGTCAGAGCAGAGGCAAAATCAAAGGAATAATTGTCTCATGTGAGCTGAAGGGCTGGCCCTACACTCAGATTTTGAAGAATTCATATTAGTCCTCTTAGTAAAAGGCAGAACCGACCACTGAAGAAATTTTTAGATTCACTTGGTAGGAAGAACAAATATGAAAGCACATTTGCTCATCACACTGCTTGTATCACTGCAATAGTTTAGACCCCAGACAAGGCTGGGTTGCAAGACCCCAGATAAGCCTTGATCTCTCCCTTTCAGTGGGTCTCAGTGGAAACAGGCTGTCACTCACTGGAGCCATACTGGAATAAGACAGCACAAATCTTAGGAATACAGTACTGAAGGCATTCTCTCAAACTTCTGTTTTGCAATATATTCTTCTCCTATTTACGATCATTCAATCAATTTCTGTTCCAAGCAAGTCTGAATTATTGCTGGATGAATTATGAATGATAAATTAAGAATACTTGATTCAAATCAGTGAATCATTCTACATGGACAAGTTGTTTCCATATTCTGTGAACAGTGTGGATAGAATAAAATTAATTTAATTCCTTTGAGAGACATCAGGATTGAGAAACAATTTAGTGAAAATTCAGGCAAAATACGTTTTGTAAATATGCTATTATAAAATGTGTTTAACTCTGTAATAGAATCCATATACATCTCATTCTGTGAGGCTCATCTGCTTCTTCTCCTCTCAATATGTCAAACTATTTCCATTAGTTCTGCAAAAGACTTCCTCGATTATTTCATATCAATTTATTATTTGTCCATCATGATTGATTCTTCCTCTTAATTTTAATTACATTATTTTATAGTAAGAAATACCTTTCTCCTTCCTTTCCTCTGATATTGGACAAAAGTAAAGGAAAAGTTTATTCTTTAGAGTGTGGTGTTGCATTTCTGGTATTTATATTACTTCTTTTTTTTTCCCCAGTGAAGAAATTTTACCTTGAAAAGTTATACCCCTGTAATGCCATAGAAACCCAAACCATGAAAACCAACCAAAAGACAAATAAAAATCCTGAAAAATCCCATACTCAATTTTCATTCCCATGTTGCTTTAATTCCTTACATTTTAATTCCACTAAAATTGCTATCCTGAAAATCAATTCCTGTACACAACCCTTCCTACGTATACAGGTAACTTACCTACTATTTATTAAGTACCACTCAGTCTACTCAGTCTTTTTACACTTAGATAAGTCAAAATGTGTAGGTATATGCTATGTGTCTGGTTTTTAAACTTTTCTTAATCCTGAGTTTAAGACATAATTTTCATTATGTCTATTTTTTAAAAAAATGGAATGTAGTGAAGAAAATACTTAGATTGATTTAGGCTGCTACATGTATCTAACCTCATCCACAGAATTACTACAATAATACATAGAATTTTTATTATTATTGTCTACTGGTATAAATATTTCTAATAGTTCTTCCTCTTTTCTATCCTCCCATAGAGATTTTAAAACCTGCTTCAGTTATTTATCTTAGATTGATCATCAAGGTTTTCCAAAATTTCCTGTTACAATCACTTCCCATGGTAATCCTAAATGAAATCAAAATTTAAAAAAAAAATTTATCTTGAAAATAAGATAAGATAGTACAGAGTTCTTGTTGTCTGTTCAGTTTTAGTGCTAAGAAAGCAAAGGGAACAATTTGCTTTAAATTGTTTTGTTATTTAATAATAAAATGAATAGGGAAAATTGTTCAACCCAAATAAGAAATTAAATTATGTAAAAAATGTAAAGGTGGTTTCCAAGTAAACTTATAAAATTTTATCTTACTTAGAAGTCCTCTCCATGAAAATAAATTTAAAGAGTAAGTAAGAGATGACTTTTATAGAGAAGCAATAACACAAATAAAACCCCCACCCCCCAATACTACAAACAGCCTGTTAAATAATTGTTGACCCAAAGCGCAGATCATGTAGATGGCAAAGGAGATGAAACAGTACTTGGCTGTGTATCCAAACGTTAATTCCTCAGAAATATATTTCTGAAGAGGATTAGTTTTATTTTTGTGGGGGGTCTTTCTAAGTTTTTGAACCTGCACATCTAAAATAGTATTATTTTCTAGAAGTGTATCTAAGCTAAACTCGACTCGTTTCTTGTTCAAATGAGGAGAAATCCGGAATATTACTTGCTGCATATTGTGATATCCCAATTTAATGCAGTACTTGAGAAGAATTACAGAGTCTGAGTCAAAGGCTTTACAAGCTAATAAGAATTCATGAAAGAGGAAAAATTAAAAAGGGAGCTCATGAAGCACCTTGACTCAAGTAGTGTGTATTTCTCCTCTGTGGATAACAAAGAAAAGAAAAAGTGATTTTAGCAATATTACCGTTGCTAATGGTAATGCATACACCTCTGTGGGATTCAACAGAACCATACTTACTTGCATCAGCTAATCAGAACCCACTTCCTTCCATTGCCACAGGCTTTGGACTTTAAAGTAGACCTGTGTGATTTGTGAATTTCTTGCCCTGAAGCATAAGTATTTAGCTTCAAAAGTGAATTTGTATAAAGGGACTAGGGGCATCACTTGTTCCTTCCAGCCCCTCTATTTGCCATCATGGGGAAAAATATTCTAGACCTAGAAAGAAATTAATGGTAAGCAAAGGTTTTCAAAGACACAATGAAGAGACTGAGGTTGCCTTTTTTTTCTTTTTTTTTTTTTCTTTTGAGAAGGGATTTTTTTTGGAGGGGAATAATGTTCTTATTTATCCATCTATCTATCTATCTATTTAATTATAATATATGGATTATTTTTTCCAATCCTGAGTGAGAACAATCTGACTTCAATGGAGTTTTTAAACACTGCTGTATATGTCAGTACATATCTTTATAACTCTGTTTTACAGGGTGGTGCTGGTTTGGGCTGGGGTTATGCTAAGTTTCTTCATAGTAGCTGGTGTGGGGCTGTGTTTTGGTTTTGTGCTAAACATAGCGCTAATATAAAGAGATATTTTTTATTACTGCTGAGCAGGGCTTAAACAGAGCCAAGGCTTTTTCTTCTTTTCCTGCTGCCACACTGGTGAGGAAGTTGAGGGTGCGTGGGAGATTGGGAGGAGTCACAGTCAGCACAGGTGACCCCAACTGACCAAAGGGCTATTCCAAACCATGTGACATCATGCTCAGTATATAAAATGGAAAGAAGAAGGAGGAAGTGGGTGGACATTTGGAGGGGTAGCATTTTTCTTCCCAAATCACCATTACATGTGATGGAGCAGTACATCCTGCTGTCCTGGATGTGGCTGAACTCCTGCCTCCCCAAGGGGAAAGAGGGGATTAATTTCTTGTATTGTTTTGCTTGCATGTGCAGTTTTTGCTTTCCCCATTAAGCTATCTTTGTCTCAACCCAAGGGTTTTCCATCTTTTACTCTTCTGATTGTCTCCCTGATCCTGCTGCTCAGAGGGCAAGCGGCTTTGTGGGACGTGGTTGCTGGCTGGGGCTAAACAACAACTTATGCCTTCTAAAAGAAAATCAGCTATAGAGGCTAAACCAAATGAACTGACTGATTTTATATACCTGTCTACAGGTACATGGAGCAGATAGGTAATGATGATATGGGCACAGAATACCCATTACAGAGAAGTGAAGGTTTGTCAAGTAGAACCATTAAAATGAGATGAAAAGGGCGTTAAAAATTAGACTTTTGCCTAGGAATGTGGCTTTGAAATGCAACACCCACATTTTATTTCTTTGTCCCTGGTGATAACCTGCTCCAGATGCCATGCAGCAAGTGTCTGGAAGTGGCTGTCGTTCACAAGAATTGCTGCAGTTATTGCTTCAGCTCAGGAGATTAACATCTTCCTCTACTACAAACTTCTTTTGGGAACCTCTTAATGTAAATAAGGGTGGCAAAGGCTAATCCTAAAACTAGGTTTAAGCTCAACTCCCTTTACCTGTTTGTAGTATATCTCCATCTCTTCCATATGGAGGATATTCTGGTTATCTGAACCTGTCTTCATGAAAAGAGAGAAAGGTATAATTAAAATTGTCTTCTGGAAATCCCTTTTAGCTCCTGGACTAAATTATGCTGAAATGTAAGAATGAAGAATACCTTAACCAGTAGAAAAACCAAAAGTTGATTAAAAACAACAAAAAAAGAGGTTGAAAATATTAACTACGCCAGACTTTCAGTGGGATCTATTAGGAATCAGAAAGTATTTGCACAAGTGCAAACACTTACAAGTCTTTTGGGCAATATGAGGATAAGAAATACTCAGTGACAGAGGTCACTGAACAGTCATCATCTTTATTAAACAGAGCAACTCAAGCTGGAGATTTTCAGCCAGAGCTCTTTGTATGATCTTTTGAGCATGAACTCTCCTGTGCAGGTAAGTGTGCTGTTTTCTAGCAAGTGCTCACTTAAGAGCTGTTCTCATTTGTGTGAAGAACTGAGAAAATTTGAGAGTTTTTATGCCTGAGCTTGTCTCTCGTGCCTTTATCCTTAGAACACTTCTGTTCACACTGATATTTCACCTTGCTTTAGAGGACTAAGAAAGGAAATTTCATGGCAGGTTTGCTTGGAAAGGTCTGACACAACATAAGTAGAAATTTAATAATTTTTTTAATTTATATTACAAACAAATGAAAAAGGACTCAGTGGAAATTGTTGCTTCAAGTTTTATTATCTCCTTCCTTCTTATAGCATGCTCTCCTTCAGGCTTCTGCAAATTTTGAGTGACCAAAAAATTGTTACATTTAAGATTTAATAACATTTGGGCTAAAATTTGAAAAAAGATTAGGAGAAAGCATCTAATCAAGGTCTTCAACTACCTAATTAGTGATCATAAAGGAGTCAAAACCAGACTCTTCTAAGGGCCCACTGGAAGGAGGAAAGACACAGGACACAAGCTGCAGCAAAAGAATTTCCTTTTAGATGTGTGGAAAAAGCTCCACAGTGACTCTGGCCAAGCAATGGAATAAGCTGAATACAGCTTGATGAGAAAGGCTGTCTTTTTGAGGAAATTGAATATTTTCCCAGACAAGACCCTGAGTAACATCACTACACTGTGAAATATGCCTCCCTTTCAGCTAATGCTACACCAGTGATGTCCAGAGGGCCCTAGCAACCTAGATTATTCTCTAATTCTGAAACTAACAAATTGCATCTATTGAAGAGAATTGTTGAACTTTTCAATAAGAATAACTGATAAACAAACATGATTCAATATTTCCTATTATAAAATTTCAAAAGGAGATGAAAAGGGCACACTGAGAATGAGAACATGGAAAACCTAAAACAAGGTCTGTTATACTGGAAATAAAAACAAACTACACTGTTTTAATTTCATAATTTATTTTCTTTTTACTCTAAGTCTCCTTGGATAATAGTATTCTGTAATTATCTTTACCAGTTTATCTGTCCTAGTTTAGTCTGTGTTAGAATGTACTTTTAAACCTTCATAAGAAATTTGCCTATAAAAAAATCTTCCTTGGGAGATTGATTATTGCAGTAGGCTGTTCACATAACCTGCCTGCATTATTGACTGAACTTCCTATGTTCTTATATATTTTCCAAAACCAACGTTGTGCTTAAGACTTAATTTTTTGCCTCACTGCTCAGAAGGGTGTTGGTCTAGCAAATGGCCATTACAGTGTAGTAGTATCAGATGTTTTCTGCAGACTGCTGCCTCCATCAGACATGTGTTTTAAATAAAAGTTGCCATAGGTCCCACACCATACCTATTTTCTTTTACTTAATTCTGTTGTAATTGTTATTCTATCCAAGTTTTATCTCCCAGCAATAAATGTAAAACTTAATTTAAGCTATACCAATTAGATTTGGGTTTGTGATTTTATCTCCTAGTTATACATTTAATAGTTGATTTAAGCTTCACAAATTGCTTTAGATCCTGGAGAAGGAGGGGGTGTGATCCTGATAAATCATACCGAGTTTCAGATGAAGTGCAAATGTGCTTAGTTAGGAGTTGCTGTTACTCAGGTTCCCTATGGTTTTCTTTACACTAGTAATTGAGCAAATTATGGGTCCAGTCTCATAAATCCTCAGCAGATGGAACTTCTGTTTCCAATAGAAGCTCTGGTTGCGAGGGGCATGCTCCTAATCCTGGGGCCAGCCAAAACTGAGGGGTTGGAATAGGGAAGGAGAGGCAGCACGCAGCAGCTCTGTCCCAAGAGCAGACTGAAGAGGATGATCAATCTTTGACGGCTTTCCTTTTTTTTGCCCCTTTTCTCCTTGCCTTGGCAAGGGAGCAGAAGAGAGTGGATAACTTTAATTCACCTTGCTGTCCTCATTCTGCTATTTGCTTTGCTCCCCCAGCTAAAATGTGAATGACCAAGACTTGATCTTACCTCTGCTGGCTTCTGTGTCAGGGGATTAGTAGCATTCCCGCTTCTGACTGAAATCACAACAGGGAAATTCCAGGAGTTTGAACAAAAACACCTCTTAACAGAACTGAATGCCATTCTGAACAGCTCTGAAGAAATCCACTTTGGAAATTAATATCTAGCAGGCAGAACGAGCAGGATGGTACCTCAAGTTGTCTGCATAATTTGCTCTGTTCATACTACTTTATCATCAGCTGACAAACCTATTCCTTACACAAGGAATCAATTCAGCTCAAGTACATGAGATACCTTTCTAGACTAGCTGATAGTTTATCCCTTCCTTCACAAATATTTTGGTAGCAACATATCATTCCACAAAGGAATAAACTTGAACACACATAGTGCAGAGGATTCCGGCCATTCCCAGCGATACCATTTTGGGATTGTTGTTATACAGAGGAGTCCTAATAATGTAATTTTAACAGGGATATGGAAATTGCATGCAAAAAGAAACTTGTAACCCATCTAACAGAATGAGATTAAATGGTTTTAAGATATTGGTCATATTATGTTGACATCTCAGATAATTTCATAATGCAGACTGAGAGGAAGAGCTTGTTTTCTGAGAATGCAGCAACTCACAGGTTCCAGTCATGTACTAAGAGGCCAGGTGTAGGAAAAAGAAAGACTTTTTGCAGGAAGGATTCTAAAATGGAAGTCAACAAACCTCACCTCGAGGAAAACTCAGCTGAGAAAGCTTCCCCAGAACTGGCTCTGTAACATCGAAGGACTTCATTAAGGAGGTAATAGGAAAAGACCCTGGAGAACTAGCTGACAAACACAAGTTTCTATTTAAAAAGAAATGGTGTTTGGAAAGAGAGTCTCATAAAAAAACTCCCAAGATACAGATATTGAGCCAATTCAGAAAAAAGATTTATAAGAGTATAAAAATTACCAGAAATTCTCTCTGCTCAGTTTTTCTCTCAAACTGAAAATCAAACAACTTAATATCCCTCCTCCCCCCACAATAAAGCAGAAAAAGAAGATCTACAGCCAAATGCAATCAAGAAAACCGCAAGCTGCATTCTTACTCATAAACTTTAACCTGCATGCTCATTTGTGGATACATATGGTATGTCTCTATTTTATATTTCTCTCTTGAAATTATGCTAATTAAGATGGCCTCAATTTATGTAAAGCAACCCATAGAGCATAGTCCTTCTATAGCACACACTGATCTTCAAGTTTAATGAAACTGTGATGGGTAGAGATGGCCATTCTCATATGCTGCAGATGTCTACAAGTGTTGGCAACCACTATTTCATAGATAACTGGTAGTTAATTTCCTCCTCGTGAAACTTGCAGATGTCGATGAATTTTCTTCAGTGAATTTTATATTTAATAGTATAGTTTCATTGAATGGCATGCCAACCACTATCTTTAAAATCATACAGTTTTAGCAACAGGTTAATAATATATTTCAAGAAATAGTATAATTGGATATAAACCTCTTCAGCACATACTATCATCTGCTTTCCACTTCTTCTTGCACTGAATCCAGGATACTTAGGAGCACTGCATATATTATCATCTTTATCACCCCTTATAGAGTTACTATTCCTCTGGACTTCTTTTTTTTTTTCCTCTGAGGCAGTATGACATTGCAAAAATGACCTACTCCACTGTTACTCAGAAACTTCTTGCAAGTTCTAGTGCCAAATATGTGAACAAAAATGATTGTGTGATCAGAGACCTGCAGAGCATGGTATACATTCAGATCATGCAGTTAATTTTGAAACTATTTATCCTTTCTCTCTATAGTTTGCATATGACTGCAAATGAATAGACCAGAATTTGCAAGAGTGGTTATGCTAATGTATTTATTTTGCTATGAAAACATTTCCCCTCAACTTTTCTGGTAAAATGTAGAAGATAGTGGGAGAAGAATCAGTTTTTGTCTATTTTGAGATGTGAAGTTTTGTCTCATGTCACAGATAAATGCTAAAACAGATGGCTAATTTGTCACAGGGGTGTACATATTTTTGTACAGACACACACACCCCTTAAGCACACAAGATTACTAACAAAGTATTTATAATTTTAAATATTAAACCTGTGAATTCCAAGGAAGCTTAGACTTATTGCAGTAGCCAAACTCCCTCAGTTCACTTTTATTTTGGAACAGCATGGGATGAAAACACAGGACAGAGATATGTTGGACAAAAATGTACCAGCAGTGACCAGTCACATCTTACAGCTGCTTTTGTGAAGAGTGTACCTAATAACTTTTTGATAAAGGATGTTTTCCTGTTTAATTTAATTATACAAAAGGTCTGTTCTTGAATCCCTGAAAACAGTAGAGTTTTTCCATTACTATTACCAAAATCAATATCAAACCATGAATATTCATCTGGATATTTACTGATCTGAACCCAGTAGAAACCTTACAATATGCAAAATATCACATTATCCTATTTCTGGAAGTGTGCTTACAGTAATAGCCTCCCTGAAATAGGTGCAAACTGGACAGAAAATACTTCAGAAAGTTAATTTTCTATATTTTTCTGGAATATTGAAGACTTAAGAATCCAGCACCAAGCAGATTCTTATTTTGGCTGCTTTTCTATAAATAGAAGATGAAAATTCAATTCACTGGTTTACTTGGGTATTTCTTCCTGTGCAGTGATGAACAGCCTGATGAATGGATGGGCCATGGGCGAGATTAGATCCATGACCAACAGATCTTGCAGAAGCAGCCAAGGGAATAATCAAATGAGGCAGAGATGAGAAAGGTCAAGGAAGCTAAAAGATTATGTTGGGATATCAGAGGGACTTAATGAGAGAATCTCTAATAAAATCAAAATAACTGGAAGTTATTTTTAGAATGTAAAAATGTTCCTATATAGCTATTATGTAAAAGAAGCATGAAAATTTTGGAATGCATTTAATTATTTCACTTAAGAAACTATTTAAGAAGTTCAATTATTTTGCTTAATAAAATAGTCCGCAATAACCTAAACCAAAGCGGGAAAGGCAGAGTCACTTATTTTTGAATTGCTGAAAAAGCTTACTTGTGGCACTTATGATCTATGACAACTCATGATTTATGAGATAATTTATAAAATCCCATATTTCAGTACAAGACAGTATCCTTTACTAGATGATGAACTAAATAAGGAAGTAAATTCTGTCATATTATGTTGAGCTTCCTCTCAAAACTTCTTGTAAAGAAACAAGAACTTTATATTAGAAGACTAATGTATATCCTTGCAAGGGAGTGGAGATAAAAAACAGATATTTTGGTCTGGCTCTAATAAGAATACAGTCATTTCAAATAAATTCAGAAGCTCATGACTTAATACCTATTTTTATCCCAAGATTTTTTTTCTTCTCATCAATTAATTTGCATTTACAGACTCAAGGAATTTTTGGAAGTGTCTTAGTATAACAGCCTATTTCAGAAAATTGGCACCCCATCAGAGCTGTGAGCAGCCCTTGCTTTTACAAATATTTGCATGAAAAATTAGAATAAAAATATAGGCAGTGAATCTTGGAGACCCCAGTACTCTGGTTTGTTATACATTCAGAGATGTGAAAGATAGAATTTATGACTAAAAATGTTGCCATTAGGCAGCCATATTCAACCCTAACCCCATAACTATTTGTGCACAATGTAAAAAAAAAGTATATATTACTCATAGTATTTTATCAAACAAACCAAATCAAGATAGATCTCTGACCACTTTTATTGACAATGACCATTTCTGAGTATCTTCAGAACCCAAAGAAAAATGCATATTTTTCACCTGTGGGAGGTGAGTAGACAGAAAATATGAATGTGTTCCAAATTCACAAATTCGTGCAAGGTTCATCTCCTCTAACAATTTTAAAGGCTTTAATTTGTAAAGAAAGCATCTATAGCACCCTTTAGCACCTTTTACTTAGTGATCCACAATCAAAACTAAAAATAGATTAGCAAGGTACAGATCATTCCAGACAAACATGAATACTTTGTTTTGATAAGTGATGAAACCAGTTGATGAGGGGAATGAAGTAGATGTGATATATCTAGCTTTTATTAAAGCATTTGATATAGTGTCAAACAAAATCCTGCTCACAAAATTAATTCAGATTGGCATGGATATGAACACTGTCACACAGAATGAAAACTTGCTGAAGGACTGCAAACAGTGCACTGATAAATGGCAATATATTCAGCTGAATTTACAGCATGTAAATGAAATTCAGAGATAATACTAAATTCATTTGGGAGGTGTTATGAAAACCTCCAAGGGAAGAGATTAGTAATATGCACATAAAATATCAAAATGTTTCACAGTTCCATAAATTTTAAGATCAGCAGGAACTGTAATGATCATCTAGTCTGACCTCCTGCATAAGACAGACCACAGAATTTTAACAAGTGAAATCTATATAACTTTAATATGAATAAGGCTCCATATTTAAGAAATAAATCTATTCTCAATTTTAAAACTTTAAATTTAGAGAATTCATCGTGACCCTAGCTACATTGTTTCAATGGCTAATTATCTTTACCAGTACTAGAAATAATTGCACCTTATGTGTGGTTCAAAACAGAGATGTTGCAACTGGATATGGTTAAGAATATATAACCTATAACGAGGATATCAAATAGAATAAGGCCTTGCAAAACACAGTATGAAAAAAACCTTTGGGATTCTGAATTGTAACTTCAGTTGGAATTTGGCCTTTCCACTGGCCACAATGCATCATGACAAGCATTTTGAGCTGCAGAGATGAGTCCTAGACCAAACATATGATCTCATTTGCGATGTATAGTTTTGTGGTAGTCACTGAATGAAGATGTAGGTGCTTTGGAACTAGCTGCATCTACATGGTGGTTTTAGATTAGACAGGAGTGTACGTTGGAAGTAATATTTGTCTGATCCCCACTCTCTGATTTTTGCCTAGCAGAGCAATATCAGAACACAAAACCACAAAAACTTTCACATAACTTGAGATTGAAAGATAGATGCAGTCTCAAGAGGTTTGAGTCTGCATAACAGTAATTCTGAAGTTATGATTTAGAACAAATACAGTGTGAGCATCAGGTCTTCAACATCAATGTTTTTTCAGTACATGTTAATGCCTCTTGTTTCACTCCATCAGCTAATTCAGACATTCCTGCGGAAATAGCGACTCTAGGCCACAGTTCCAAGAAAAATTAAGTTTAAGAATTAAGCAGTGATTCATTCACTTGAGTATTATGCACATAATTAGCTTTTCAGCTTGTAAAATAGAGGATTTTGCCATGTGCAGCTACATACACTAAAAATAGAGCAAGTATTTTTCAAATTATCAGTGATATAAGATCATAAGAATTAAAGTTGAGATGTTTTGTTTGAACGTCTGTATAAACTTTCTGGCAATTAAGTGTGATTACTTTGTTCTGATGATGGCTAAGGAAAGGCACTTAAAACTCATCTGGACAAGAGACATTGTAGGAAGTAATACTTCAATGTCACGGAAACAGAATGAATGGCTAGTCGGAAGCATTCTTTCCCTATCTGTGATTTCCTTGAGTACATATGTTCATAATTAAATATTAATCTATTTCAACAGTGGGTGATAGGAAGCTGCAATGCAGCAACGTAAGCCAGCAACCAAGCACCACAAGGCCACTCCCCCCAGTTCCCCAACAGCAGGATCAGGGAGAGAATTGGAAAGGTAAAAGCAAAAGAACTTGTGGGTTGGGATAAAAACAATTTAACAGGGAAAGCAAAAGCTGCACATGCAAGCAAAGTAAAACAAGGAATTAAATCACTGCTTCCCATGGGCAGGCAGGTGTTCAGCCATTTCCAGGAGAGCAGGACTCCATCACATGGAATGGTTATTTTGGAAAACAAACACCATCACTCCAAATGTGGCCCCCTTTCTCCTTCTTGCCCCCATTTTATATACTGAGTATGATGCCGTGTTGTCCAGAAAATCCCGTTGGTCAGTTGGGGTCACCTGTCCTGGCTGTGTCTCCCCCAACCTCCTGTGTCCCCTCAGCCTCCTTTTTGGGGTGTCAGTACAACAAGCAGAAAAGGCCTTGGCTCTGTGTAAGCCCTGCTCAGGAATAAACCCCCCTCTATATTATCAACACTATTTCCAGCAAAAATCCGAAATACAGCCCTATAATAGGTACTGGGAAGGAAACTAACTCTATCTCAGCCAAAACTAATAAAGTGGTTCCTTTTGTTTAGACAATATGTGATAAAGTATTTGAGTGCTTAAACTTAGGAAAAACTAAACAGGTTTAAACTCATTTTTTACTTCAGTCTTTTTCCTGCTGCTCAGCTATTACTTAAGCTCAATAAATATCTGGATATGTATTACGCCCATATCTTCTAAAATGGTTTTTTTGTGAGATTGGACAGAAGTTTTCTAGAACATGTCTATAAATATATATTATAGGTTCCAATACCAGATAATAGAATATCCAGTATTGTCAAGATAAACTATTTTATTCTTAATTCTCTCCCTTCTTCCCTGGGGCTGACTGGAAGTCACCTATCAAATATCAGTAAAAAGAGCAATAAAATGAAGTGAAATACTGAGGAGATGTGGGAATGGAGTAACACACTGCAATAGTGAGAGTAGAAGAAAATAAGCCAGAACTGAATTGACAGGTAAAAATATAGCATTCTTTCTAAAGAGCTAAAAAAAAAAAAAAAAAAAAATCTAGTATTTTTCATGATCTGATACATCAATTTCAAGCAAAAGAAGTCTGGGTCAGATTCATTTTACCTCATGAATATCAGGCCAACTTAGGCTCCTTTTTCAGACACCTGAAAGAAATACATATTTTCAAGGCACAGTTCACCTAATGTTGAAGCAGAAGTCCAAAATCTGAAATGTACTGCTACTTAAAAAATGCCAATTTCTTTTACAGACGGCAAAAATAATTAGGTTTTGAAAGATTTGCATTTTGTTGAATGAATTTTCTCTATTGTAGCAGCTAGATGAATGCAAGAAAAGCAACAAATAAGGAACTTCTTTTATTTTTAATTATGTTCAAGAAATAAATAACTGAAATATTACAATTTAAAAATATGTTTTGCTATTGCTTCTTGGGTTCAAATTTTGCAACAGCTGTGGGAATTCCCACAGCTTTAAACCAAGAAATTAAGATCAAAGAATTGGAACCCTGGTGACACTTTCTTTAGATAATACTACTTCTGTTTTCATTTGATCTAATAAGTACTTTTATTCTTGCTGAAGCAAGCTACTATCCTATAAAATGTTGATAAGACATGTAAACAAACATGAAAAATTAAGGAAAAATTACCAAAAATACGTAATTTCATGCTGTGACCTCCAATAGCTCTTTTCATTTTCTCTCATAATCAGGAATATTAATATTAATGTGAAAAAATTTACTATATCTGTATTTTATTAATATTTCAAATACTAATATATTTTTCTGCATTTTTGAAATATCAGTTGCTAGAGTCTGTTACATGCTTGACTTGATAAAAAAAGTTGCTAAAGATAAATATCATCTAAGAAAATCTTTAACTAAGATGTTTAATGAAAATAAGTTCCTGCGTTTTACTGAGGAATTTATTTTGTGAGCAAATATTTTATGTCAATGTGATATTTTAAAGGTGACATTTTATGCATGAGGCATCTTACAGACTTATTTCTGAAATTCACAGTTAGAAGTTTTGTAAACTTCAAGAATTCATCTTAGCTGACATTAATATGAACTGCTACCACTCTTGGTAGAGCATACTGTAGATTGTACACTGCTTCTTAAAATAATAAGCAAAAGCTGTGGTGTGCCATCCATTCATTTTCCTATAAGACAGTGTTGCAGTATATTTTTCTACCACATTCTTTAAGAAAATTAAATATGCCTTGGTGATACTCCGTTAGCTTCTTCAACCCATGTCTTACATACAAAATGCTCTTAATAAGATGTTAGTTGAAGTACTGAGATATCTACAGTTTGGATTTTTTTTTCTTGTTTTATCTAAGAGAAGATATTTTAGGATTTTAATCTACTTTTACCTGCATGGCTTTGAAACAATACATTTTAGAAAGGGGAATGGGAACAGGCATAATCAAAAATAATTTGTTAAAATAACTCAAGGGGTATACATTAATTTAGAAGTAAGCTACATACATCTTAATTAGACCATTCTAATTTGCAGATATCTCTAAATGGGCTTTTAAGTGTTTTGATGAAGCTGTAGATTTCTTTGTACTGAGCATTAAATTTGTGCTTTGCTAATAAACTGTTTACTAACTTATTCACAGCAAAGGTACAAAACCAGAAAGTTACAGTAAGAAAGGAGTTTTGTAGAAGTGTCTTCAGTTTTTCCTCAGCTTTGTCGTCTTTCATATTTGCGTTTCCCCATGGTAAAGAACATTCTACCAGGTTTCTCCCACTTGGCAACCCAAATGTCCACTAGAGCATTAATAATCTACTGACTCGTATAATGATGTCAATAATACAATTAGAGATTACTCATTTAAAATGTCAACCATTTCATAGCTTTCATGTTATGAAGACAGTGATCTTTAATAAGAAATTAAGTAGGAATTTTGGGAGAAATATGAGTCTACTAGATTTATTTATACATTTTGCTTCTCATGGAATAAATAAGTTTCTCAGGAGTAATGTTTTTTCCCTCTCAGTTGAGTCCCAATATAAGCTAGTTTCCATTATGCAACATTTCCGTGGTTCACATTTGTCCTGACTTCAAATCCAGAAGACCTTGCCTCAAAGAGATGGATGTCCTAAGGGAAAAATTCAACTTACCATTAACTGACACGTCAAAAATTAGGTGAAAGTGTATAAAAAACTTTCTCTACACTTCATATCTATAAGACAACCCAAAGCATGTCTTGGACAAGCCCTGTTTGTTCTCTTCTAGAATTCCTCTCTTGTGTGTCTTGAAAAGTCATGCTTGAGTGTGACTCAAATTACAGTGGCTGCTTCTTTTGATACAATCAGGGACATAAAGCTGTTCACTGGAGTAAAGAGTATTATATAAGAGTTATAAAAGTTCACATAATCCTGCTTCTGCTGCTATGCTACATGCTTTCATATTTGCCTATTCTTCCTTTCATGCAGCCAAATTTATTAGCACAGGTGAGCACATATAAGGTGAGGTAGAAAGACTCACAGAGGCTGAAGGGGTAGAATACAGACAGCAGTTATATTTAAACTCTGGTCTGTGGTTGGGTAATCACAAATGTGCAGCAATTGAGAAGAAGATTCATCATGACCCAGACCACAGTGAAGGTGAATTAGTCAAAATTAAAATACTGATGCAAGCACATAGGAGATCAGTAAGACTCAGATGATACGTAGCTGTTAAAATACAGTAATGTGACCATGACTCTGACCTTATGCTCCCATTAGTAAAGTGTCATGACTCTCTTGACAATAAAAATTATTAATGTTGTAATTTTAACATTTTGCAACAATCATAGAAGAAAAAGAAAGGAATGAAATCTTATTTTTGTGCATTTTGTACTTGAGAATTTTGGGTCCTTATAATAAACTGAATTTCATATTTAGATTCAAAATGAAGCTGTTTGTGTTTGTGTTGTTAAGCTGTTGTTTCCTGGTGTTTTGTTGCTTGTTCATAATAATTTTTATTGAGGAAGACTGATAAGTATATAATGAAGTAAAAATAATAAGGGTGAGTTTTTTACTTCTAATGCCCCCAAAGAGGATTTTTTTTTTTAATGTAATACAAATTATGGGTACTTCAATATTTATAGTATGTACACTTACTCCATGCTGCAAACAGCTAGAGGAGGAGCATTCCAAAGGTTCCAAATTTTGAAAACTTGGCTGATTCACTTAAGCCAAGGAAACAAAGGCATATTTGTGCTTAACTGGGAATTCAAATTTCAGGTTCTGACACATGCAAATATTAGTCAGAAGAGCAATGTGTGGGCGGGATACATTAACTTAGCAAAAGCACAAAATAAAATGGCATGTCTGAAATCCTGTTTCTTTTCCTGTGATTAACTGCAGATTGCAATTTTGTGTGAAATGATTCTGTGACACTACCTATCTAGCCAGGATCACAGCTATAAACCAAGCAATTACTTTGGGTAGAGACTTCAGCTTATTAATTCTTTTCAAAGCGAATGTTTCCAGCTATATCTAACAAAACAGCACTTTGGGATGAGTGGGATGAAACTGATATCACATGGATATCAGAGGGGAGTAAATTAAGCAAAGTTGCAGTGACATAGGAGAAGAACCAGTTCTACCAGTATGAAAAAAATAAGTGAGAGTCATGGATAAAAGAGAGGGAGCAGTCACTTGTTTCCACAAGTGAGTGTCATGGATTCCTAGAGTCCTAAAACCTGTGTGAAACTACAATGGTGTAAAACAGAGACTGCTATGAAGAAGAACTGGAAAGCAGAGCTTCCATCATGGCAATATGTAGTCAGGCTCCTTCATGCTCACTACGTTTTATAACCCCCATGAATCCTGCATTCCTTCTAGTGTAGTGATACATGTCCCGAAGATGGGATAACAGATGCCAAATTATGGGGGTGGTGGTGAGTGATGATCTCCACCTTCCATGTCTATGGATGTCAGTAGGAGGTGAGAATGTTCTGGTGCCATAACATTTGAGGAACTAAATGATTAGATTGTAAAAAAATAGATCCTACCTGGTTTTCTGCAAAGACACTGTATTCTGAAATTCAGTCTAATGTCTTGTATATGCCCTGCCCTGAGTATAATTCCATTTGCCATCTGCCCTCACAGAATTAAAACTAATTTTGAAAAATTATTTGATTCACAGGTTCTGAATGGCAGGTCTTTACCAACAACAACACAATTTGAGAATTATATGAGGGTGCTAAATTAAACTCGTTCTTTGCAACTTTATTGAAGTAATTTTTATTTTCATTTTCTCTTAGAATTAATTGTATGTTAATTATCATTGTAATGAAAAAAATAGATAAAAATTTTCACTTTTTTTTTCTGTGTTTTTCAGCTCGCTTTAATGCATCAGCCCAAAGAGAATAATTCTAGTTATTTTAATGAATATTCTGAAAGGGAATGATTTATCTACGTGAACCACACACATAGCTATAACTCCTCCTGTGGCAGACTTTGAACTTGCATTGTCTTTGCTTTGTTCTTTAGGAACACAAGCACATACACACACACACACACACATACACACACTCTCATATATTTCACACAATAAAAGGAAAGTTATAATGGAAACAAGGCAGCTCCTTGGAGAGTTGGTCATTGTAAGATCTAGTGGATTAAGAATACTCAATTCACATTTCTTTACAGAACTATTTCTCAACCTAGGAGTGTTGCCTCCTGGAGAGGAGTGCAAGTAAATCCCTTAAATTTTTTTTTTTTCCTTTCCTCTTTGTTTTCAGTTGAAACTCAGCAAAGGCTAAGTCATAAAGGCTCACCACATGAAGAAAATGAGGAGGTAAGCAAGTTAAAAAGTAAACCAAGGCAATATGACAGACAGAGCTGGCTATTTTGTGCCTTGCAATTTGTAACATCAAACACTGTTTTGACTTTATTTTTCCTTGTCACCCTCTATTAAAACTCATGGACTGATTGCTGATTTGCTCTACTTGGAATAGAAGTTAACTAAGTGAGTTTAGAGTATCCTACTGTAAAATCAAATATAATCCTTATATTATTTACTATATATTTTATACATAAAGGTGTATTCATTTTTCCCAAATAAATATAACATTAGACAAGCATAGAATTAAGCAATGCTATTTCAGCTGATAGTTTGTGTTCATATTAAAAATTACATTTGAACAAATTCCCTCCATTTTCTATAGCCTATGTATGAGTTCATGCCTAAAAGAGTAAGTTTCAACACAGTAAAAGGTGGAATTATGGAGTTCTTCATAAGTATAGCTTAAAAGATTTCTTACGGGTACACTTTGATATGGAATTTTGCTGCACACTGCTTTCCTTCATGGAACAACATGGCTTTCCATATAATCCACACATTGTTTGATCTTGTTCATGAGAACATGCATGCTGGTAACCCAGGAAAACACATTAGAAGTAGAAAAATATAACCTGAAATAACAAATGTTGAATGATTAAAAAACATGAAGATATCTTATAACTGAGGAATATTCTTTGCTCTCAATAGTACCCCTGATGTGAGGATGGCATATGCTTACACTGGTGAATGAAAAGGTCAACAGTAACCCTAAAAAGATGTTTGGTGCCAGATAAGTAAATAATAAAACAATAATTTAGTGTTCACAGAAGCACTTGAAATTCCATTGATTTACTTAACATATATGTATTTAAGTCCTCTCTGCTTTACACTACAGTTTGGATTCCTGGCTGAAAATCCTAAATTAAGGACCCCATAATCAGTAAAGATTCTTCTTGCATTCTATCTATCACAGCTATACTGTCTGTAACAGACTTCTAGTTTTTCAGAGTAGCTTTGGAAGGACTTGGTTTCAAAGACATTTTCCAAAAAAAAAAAAAAAAAAGCTTGAAATATTTTTTATGTGAATATTTGTTATTTTCATGTCACGTCTTTATCACATTTCCATTAAAGGGGGTAAGAACAGCTACAAATGCAATCCATCCACAGGTGCAAACCTGTGTTGATGGAAATACATTTTAAAATCTGCAAATTTCAGTCAAATAAAAAGATATAACTAGCCTTGATTACTGCTTGTGCTGAACCACTTTCTTTTTCTTCCTGAACAGTCCTTGTATTTATTTTAACTTATTCATAATTTGTCTAGTGAGAAAGCATATGAAAATAACAAACCTCAGAAATTTTGATTATTTCCTTAACAATTTTGTGAATTTTTATTCATATACATGCTTTTTCTGAATGCATGAGCTTGGAAACAAAAGTTTCATGACCTAAGGAAGACAAAAGTTTATTTGTGACACTTCCTCTGATTGTATTTTAATTGGTGTCAACATTGCAGTAAGTCAAGCCTGTATCCAAACACACCAGGATATGCTGAACCTTTGATTCCCCTCAGAATTAGTATCTTAAAGATAACAATGAGGGTGTTTTGTTAGATATTTTTTTTTTTAAACTAATTGCTAATTGTCCTAAGTTGTTCTCATCCCCTCTTCCTCTTGAAAAAAAGCTTCTCCCAGGTGGGAGATATATGATCAGAAACAAAAATTTGCTTTTTTGGTGACCTGCTGTAGGAAGACATAATGTCTCACAAAAAGAATTATACAATCTGAAAGATTAATAGTCACATTTTCAGATGGGTAATAGATGGACATAGGAAGAAGCTAGTGAGTGAACCTAAGAGAAAGCTGAGAGAAAGCTGTTTGCATACTAGGAGGGAGAGGACAAATAACATTTTCTTCTAACTTGAGACTGGGAAACTTGTTTATATTAAAATATTAGAAGAATATGCTAGAACTGGAAGAAATGCAAATGAAATTAAATTTCCATTAAAACCTGCAAGACTTTCTAATCCATCCCTGAGCAGCAATCAGCCCCACCAAGTTTATATATTTGCTGTGATATTCTGTGTGGAATATCCCCTTGGCCAGTTCAGGTTATCTGTCCTGTATGTGTTCCTTCCTGGCATTTTGTACACCTGTTCACTGTCTGAGCATGGGAAACTGAATAGTCCTTGACCGAAGATAAGCACTAATGAGCAACATCCTTGTGTTTTCAACATTTTTCTCTTACTAAATTCAAAACACAACACTATACCTGCTCTGAGGAAGAAAGTTAACTCTATCCCAGCCAAAACCAGGACACACTCCCTGGAACTTTCCTTGAGGAAACTAAAGGCATTAATGAATTTAATTTTATTAGGCTGTCATAGAAAGTAGCTATGGAAAACAAAATTCATTTTGTTTTTTCATGTGTTTTCAATTCAACAGGAAAATAATACTGCTGTTATTTATTAATAATTCCTCATGTGGAAGAATGTGAAAGCTGATCATGCATATTAAGACAAGACTTACACCATCTTTCACAGAATGTCCTGTTAGGAGCATGATCTGGACAGCAACTATAACAAAAAGCTGCCAAGTAATGTGCACTTTAGGCAGAACTGTATAATGAAAAGAAATTTTTAGGAAATAATTTGTGGAACGCTTTGCTGGGTCTTGGAGTATTAAGAACTGTTACTGTACTTGTAACAGATTAAATTTTTGGATCAGTAATACAGGTCACAAAAAAATCCATGCATAGGTATATATACATGTGTGATCAGAAAACAGAAGAAAACACAGCCTTTCATGAATAACATAATGTACAAATTCAATGTGTGTTTCACACATTTCAAGGAAGTTGAAAGCAAGGTACTGTTTAAAAAAAAAATTTGCCTACAAATTGTAATACCAAATCACCAGATTAAAATACCAAGTTACCATTCAGCTGAACCATTTTTTACCATAGCATGAAGCTGATTTGGGGAAGGTTTAGGTTGGAAATCCCAAAAAGGTTTTTCAACCAGAGGGTGGTGGTGCACTGGAACAGGCTCCTCAGGAAAGTGGTCACATCAGCAAGCCTGGCAGAGTTCAAGAAGTATTTGAACACCATCAGGCACATGGTGCCACTCTTGGGAATGGTCCTGTGCAGGGCCAGGAGGTGGACTTGATGATCCTTGTGGGTCCCTTCCAACTCAGCATATCCTATGATTCTAAAATTTAAGTATCTGTATGAAATATGTTTTGGCAGACAGGCTTGCTTTTTTCCTATTATTTTTAGCTATTGTTTTAATAACTTTCCTTTGGCTTCCACCCTTATTGAGCTGTTCATGTTTTTTCTACTCCTCATACTTTTATGAATAGAATAAATATATCCTCTTTCTTTTGTGTCATTGTATACCACTTCCTATTTGGACTTCTCTTTCAGGTCCTCTTTTTAATTTCTTTATATTTTTGCCTGTATTTTATCCATGTTTTGTCTGTATTTTCTTACTCTGAACCTTTTTTATCTTTATTATAGTTTTTGCCAGGTTGATAGCTGGTTCAGCTTCTATGGTTGCCTTCCCCATACTACAGATCTCATAGAAAGTGAATTGTATTTCAATTGCAGGCATACTTGTATTTTCCCATAGTTTCCACAGCAGGCAAGTACCCCAATTTGTGCTTGCAGAGATGCATACACTTGAAAATAAGCAAACAAATGTCTTCCATTGGGTATATGACAGCTCAATTAACAGGCAATTATTCAGATTGTACTTTATTTTTGTTCTAAGAAGAATCAGCGTCACAATGAAATTATACATCACTCTTCAAGTAAACATAGACTGTCTGCCAAATCTGCCTTGCATAAAGATAATGCCTAGAACTTCATCTATCATTTTTCAGCTTCCAATGGTTTAAGAATTTACATTGATAATAGCAGCTCTTTTTGTGAGAACTGTTTTTTTTTTGCTTTTTTTTCATTGTGTTCTTCAAGCCCTTAAAATGGAGTCAAGATTCTTTCTGAAAAAAACAAGTGACTTTCTGTGACCAGGAACAAGCTTCTGCCATAGGCAATCTATGTCTCCCAGTGGTTTTGATTTATTTTGCTTATTTTTTTCAGGGTTTTTTTGAGGGGGTTGAGTTTTGTTGGGTTTGTTTGTTTGGTTTTTTGTTTGTTTGTTTGTTGTGTTTTTAATTTTATTTTATTTCTACAAAAAATGAAAATCCTTCTAGACTGGGGGAGTTTTCAAGTATGTCCATAAAATTCACTGACAAATAAATAAAATACACCAACAAACGACTTCAGAAATGCAGTGTCTTCTCACAAGGAAATTAAGATGACTAATAAAAAGAAAGATCTTACCACTTTGGACACAGATTCACAAAACATTAACTTTCACCTCCTGCCACGCAAAGGCCCCATAAGTGAACAAAAATCAGAAAATAGTAGAGGCTGTTTATAAATGAGTCTGTTTATAAATGATAGTACAAATGGAGGAGAGGCTTTGTGCAAACAATGAAAAAAACAGATTATGTAGCTGAAACTCTGTGATCTATACCCATTGTAAGAGGAGCAGCTGAGAGAGCTGGGGTTGCTTAGCCTGGAGAAAAGGAGTCTCAGTGATACCTTATAACTCTCTACAACCTCCTGAAAGGAGTCTGTAGCCAGGTGAGGGTCAGCCTCTTTTCCCAGGCGGTCAGCAACAGGAAAAGAGAAAATGGCCTCAAGCTCAGGAAAAATTTTTTCATGGGAAGGGTAGTTAGGCATTGAAACGTGCTACCCTGGGAGGTGGTGAGGTTACCATCCCCTGGAATTGTTCAAGAAATGATTGAATGTGGTGCTCAGTCAGAGGCTGAACTCAATGATCTTGGAGGTATTTTCCAACCTTAATGATTCTTCAATTCTATATCATGTTTTCTGGCACAAATGGATTCTATTGTATTTCAATGCAGTCTTGAAATATATTTGATGGAAATATAATCTTTAGAGAAATTTTGTTCATAAATGCAAGCACTGATTTCCTTCTGACCTGCAGTAACATAGCAAGGGATTTATTCAACTACATGCCTTCCTACTTCTAGTATAGTGATAGATTCTTTAACTTCCCAAGACAAAATACGTGCTGAAGTCTACAAATGAATGCATCCTGTCTTGTTTACAGCCCTTAAATGACTAGGAAAATGGTTTATAACACTAAGACTATAATTTTTCTATTTTATTAGTGGACATTGTAAGATTTTTGTGACTTTCACCTAAGCTGACAGATTGCAGCCAGTCTCTGAGAATTTTAATGCCTACTTATTTATTTATTTATCTTGCTAGTAAAAAGTATTTATTCCAAAGACTTATTTATCTGTTTGATTTTGCACTTTTCAGACTATTCACTGGAATATTTTATGTTACGTGTCTCTATGTATATTTAAAACTAAAGATGTGGATAATTCTAAGTACATAAACAAAATTAGTAATCATAGCTTACTTGTGTCTTAAAAGACAAAGCTTTTCCTTTAATGCTATCAGCATTTTTGGGTGCAAACATGAGACAATCAGAAAACAATTGATTCTTAGAAGCTGTACATTGAGCATGCACAAGGAGAGTCCCTGTACAGTGTCAGGGTTAGAGTTATCTCTTAAAAAACTATTCTGCAGTGTTGAAAAAAAAAAATTATTACATTTTTCAGCTGAAAAGGTGTAAGAAAATTCCAAATAAAGCTTGGCAGATTGTGAGGAAATAATCGTCTGAGAAGATTATCAAAAGATCATAAAGATGAATTGTTTTTGACCCCCCACTAACACCACCAAAAGTGGTGAAGTAGCCTGTGGCTGGCAATTACCTCAGTGTCTGTGAGTTGCTTTGAGGAAGAACACAGTTTGTTCCAACCACTGTATTGCTTTCCAGTATCCAGCCTAGTTCTGTGTTATGCAAGTTTATTGGGTAATAGCTCAGTGTCCTCATATAGAATATAATGTACACAACTGTATGATGGCTAAGCTCAGAAATGTTTCTATGTGCATTTAAAAATGAATAAAATTATAATAGTAGAAACTTCTAAAAGGTTCGTATAGAAGACAGATTAGTAGGTCTTTTACACAGTGTTTTGTCATTGGAAGATAAGCTGTGGTGGAGGTAATTTTGCTGTCCATAAAGGTGCAAGCTGCACATAAAAATCTTGCAGGAGATCCTACATTTTGCATGGAATTTCTATATATTTTGCTCTTGCCTTGCCATAACCATCAGTCTGCTGCCAGTATGTTTCAAATTATCTGGCATTTCAGCTATATGTTCATAAGCTTATACATCTAAGTGCTCTTTTAGGTGGTTTCCAGGGAGGTTATAGCCTCCAAGGTTTTAAGAAAATTTGCAGCTTGGGAGACAACAAAGATAGAAATGAAAGAAATGAAAGGTTGAGTGTAAGTGTGAGGCAACAATGAGAATAGAAAACAATTGCAGAATAAGAAAAAACTTATGGAAAGGAGAAAAGAAAAACCATATAGACATGCACAAAAAGCAAAAGACTGATTAGATTATACAGGAACAGAAAAACATACAGTAAGCTTATGGTTAGAATGAAGCGAGAACAAGGGCAACACAGAAAGAACTCTAAAAGGGAGGAGTGTGAAAGAAAATTGGTATGAGCCTGCATGGTAAGCAGCAGGAGAGAAACCAGTTAAACATTAAAACTTGGAATGCCAGAAGAGGACACAGAGACTAAAAACAAATTTAGAAGTCTTCTGGTAATCCAAATTTCCAAAGAGGTTTTTAATAGTTTCTCCTCAGATCTTTTTGAACATTTTTGAAAATCACCTTTGTGTTATTTCATTCATGTTTTAGACTAACTAAAACTTTTGCATATTTAATTGTTAAATGGTTTATAATGCTAACTATGGCATATTAATTTCCTCTCAGATCATATTTTGTCAGCCCTCTAACAGGTTATATTTACCACATCAACACTGTACAAGAAAAGCAAAGCTGTTGATGGTAGAACTATTCCAATACCTTCCTACTGATTTAAATCCTGATATTTGAATAGTAATTAGAGGGGAGGGGGAAGGAGGCAAGCAATATAAGCAAAAGTATAGCTCATCACAGATCAAGTCACATGCAAGTGATAGAGTGGAGCAGGAGCACTTTAAACAGTGAGGACAAACAAGAAAATGGTTGCGTGACTCTATCACCAAATATGCTGTTATTTAATTGACACAGTCTGTGAAAGCCTTGCCTGCGGATTTTTTGGAATTGAGTTCTCTTTAATTTATGGTTTCGAAAAAAGAAGATGAAGACTGCTGTTTTGACAGGGCTTTGTGACCCCTTTACAACAGCTGTCCATATAATGCTCAGACACCGCTGAGTTACTAACTTAAAAATAATGTCCTGAGACCACTTTGTGAGGGCTGAGCTCATTAGCTTGCCACAAAAGGAATCAGTATCGAATGCCTGAAAGCATTTCGCCTTAATCCATTTGCAACTGAAGGCAGAATCTCCTTACCATTGGTTGGAAACTGTAGAGATGAGTATTATTTTCTAAACCTCAGTCCAGTGCGTGATAAATCCGCTTGAAATCAGTGGGATTCAATTAAATTTATGAAAGTGTCAAGACTTTTCTTTACTTGTTTGAGTAACTTACACATCAGTAAGAGAATGATAACTTTAAATCCATTGCAATCAGATATTATTTTTCTTCATACAAAGCAGATGGTCAGAGAGAACACAAGAACAAAAAAGCCTGGATTTGTTACTTTTTGGCACCAAGCTCTTAGATAGATGGTGGTAAGCTGCCTCAGTCTTTCACTGTATAATGTAAATGCACATGTCATCTAATTGTTCTCCAGCCTAGTGATTAAGGAATTACCTTAAGCTCCCGCAGATGTGAGTTTGAATCTCCTCAGGCTCAAGAGAAAACTGAACACTGGCCTCCCACTTTTTTGGTAAGCACACTTTTCACACCATTTACATCCCTCCCTACATACTCTCTTTCACCACCTCCCCAGTCTACTTTGTTTCTCATAAAGGTCTAGCTTTACAGGAAACGTCCATCTCAAAACTGAAACGGCTTCTAAACAAATCCTCATATATTTGGAAAAATGATGATTTAGAATACACTTTTACTTCTGTTTTCTAGGCAGCTCTCCTTCTTTTAATCATCATTTGCCAGCACCTTCTTCTCTAAGTACACCATAATTCTGGATGGAATTAACCTAAGTAGCTCTGCATCCCACTTTTAAAGAGATTCAGGCTTTTGCCCATGAGATGAATACCCAACCCCCCGCACACAGTCTTTTTGTCACTCAGTCTCCCTTTTTAGCAGCTGTTCTGATTCTGGAGTCAGAAGCCTGATTCTTGCCCTTTCCAATGAATCAGAAACTGTCTCAGCAAAGTAAACTTCACTGCCAGAGACTAACCCCTAACAATTAGGTGGTACAGCTGTATTTGAGAGGGTAAAATTCCTTTTGCAAAGCGGCAATTTATGGCTGAAAAGATTCAGGATGAGAAATTATACTTCCTGCAAACATACAAACATTTCCTACAATAAATGTAATTGCATTCCACTACGATACTTCCAGCTTTATGAAACTGGCTGAAATGCAGGTTTCTTTTGAGGTCATAATTGTTCTCTAAGTATTTGTTTCAGTAATTTCTAAATGCCTTTTAGTTAAACTCTGCCTCTTCTACTCTCCAGCACTTAAAATATTATCTTTCTCCACTGCCTCTTCAGTCCTGTCCATCTTCAGTATCTCTTACTGTGTGCCTTTATCCGTAGGCTCTTCTTTTCCCTTTTCCATTCTGTTTTGGTATTGGCACTTCAGTCCCCTTCCAGGAATTTATAGCCTTTGGCTACTATTCTAAGTCTTTGCTCATCTCTCCATGGAGAAAAGGAGTAGGACAGGGCTTAAACTTAATAGCTGGCAGGAAAAGGAGTATAGATATTGCATATCTTCCTTTTAGCTGATGACTGGGGAGAAGAAGTCAGAGATATCTGCTGAGAGGTGTATAGGCAGAAAGAACATCTGCTCAAAAGCTTGACACTAAGCTTCTGAATATATTTGCTTTGCAGACTTTCTAGGGTGTGCAAGGAAACAAGGGAATCAGTTAAAAGGCAAACCTCTGTCTCTCTCACATCACGTGGATGGGCATAGGAAATCTACTGCCAGTTATTAGTGCTTTCTCAGCAGCTCCAGAAAGTTTTATGAAGGATGATGGTTGATGGGATTAGGCTTCACCTTTGCTTCTTGGAGAACTTTTAAATCATAAAACTCTAAGTAAAAGCAATTAGTCTAAATGTTTCTAAGAAAATGTTTAACAGAGTACACACACCATGTTCGTTGAACCTGTATTACTGACGTCCTACCACTTTTGCATCACAACACAAAGGATATCTCCTAACTTGAGCAAAGCTACGTCTCCTGTTTTTGTCTGAGAAATGAAATACCTTTTTTTTTCAGGACTTTATATATTCAACTGACCCAAAGGCATTTCAGTCACAGTTCCTACTTAGGACAATTTTAGTGTTTCTAGTCAGTATGTCAACTATTATTCACTGTTTTTTTGTAAGGTATTCTACAACTATTGACTAAAAACCTGACATTTTTTGAGCTTTTATGCACACTTTGTACTTTTTTCAGAGTACAAAGCAAAAGTACCACTACAAACTGGCAATCCGAACACTCTCATTCATTTTATTTCAAGAAGATAAAAATATAAAGACAAAATAGATACCAATAATATATGCCAACAAAAACAAGGAAAAAAATTTCTTTCCCAAGATGATGACTGATTCTCTGAATTTACTGCAGTTACCAACTTTGCTAAGAGCCAACTTCTCTGCTACTTACATAATTAGACTTGCTATACTTTGACCCTTCCCACACAGTTTAAGACAACATATTAGACTATTGTTAGAGATGTCTGTTGGTGACCTGAGAAAGCTATAAAACTCTCTGTTTTGGAGAACATTTTTTCACTGTTCTTAGCTGAAAATCAGTATCGCCCAATTGTAGAAAATCAGAAATCATTTTCTAAAATTGAAAAAAACTCTTTCCTTTTAGTATTTTTTGAACAGCTGAAATATTTCTTGTTTGTTTTCATATTTTCCTCCGTCTCTTCCTCCTTCATTTAAAAATATAAATGTCTAGATCTTGGAATCTCCCTTTTTTTTTTAAATAACTTTTTCACTTATCTTTATACCCTTTTTCTGTCACTTATTTTTTATACCATCATTTAAATAATCAATATAATAAATTATACACACACACATATGTATATATAAAACAATGTATTGGGTTTGCACGGCAAGCCTTAGGTTTCAGGGAGGGCTACAGGGTGGCTTCCATGAGAAGCTGCTAGAGGCTTCCTCTATGTCTGATGGAGCCAATGCCAGCTGGCTCCAAGACCTGCTGCTGCCCAAAACTGAGCTCATCAGCAATGGTGGTACTGCCTTTGAGACAACAGATTTAACAAGGGGGTAAAAAACTTGTGCAATGGCAGCCATAGTGGAGTCAGGATATGTGAAACAGTCCTGCAGAGTAAGTTCAGTGGAGGAGAAGGTTCTTCAAGTCCCAGAGCAGATTCCCCTGCAGCCTGTGGTGAGGGCTGTGATGAGTCAGGCTGTTACCCTGCAGCCCATGAAGGTACATGATGGAGCAGGGATCCACCTGTACACCATAGAGGGACCCCATGCTGGAGCCCAAAGGAGGCTGTGAGCCATGAGACACCCACACTGGTGCAGGCTCCTGGCAGGACCTATGGACTATGGGGAAAGAAGCCCATTTAAGAGCAGGTTTGCTGGCAGGCCTTGTGACCCTCCAGGAGACCCGCACAGGAGCAGTCTCTCTGGAAGGATTGCACCCTTTGAAAGGGATCTGTACTGGAACAGTTTGAAAAGTGCATCCCATGAGAAGGATGTTGGAGAAGTTTGTAGAGGACTGTGTCTTATGCTGGAGCAGAAGAAGAATGCCAGGAGTCTCATGCTCCTGAGGAGGGAGGAGTGACAGAGACAACAGGTGAGGAGCTGACCACCACTCCCTATCACCCTGCACTGCTGAGGGGGACGTGGAGAAAGAAGGAGCCAGGGAAAGGTGTTTCGAGATTAAGATCTTATTTCTCATTTCAATCTGATTTCACTGGTAATAATTTAAACTGATTTCCTTGTGTTGAATCTGTTTTGTTTGTGATGGTAACTGGTGAGTGATCTCTTCCTGTCCTTATTTCACCCCATGAGCATTTAATTACATTTTCTCTCCACAGCTAGCTGAATAGGGGAGTGACACAGCAGCTTTGAAGGGTACCTGGCATCCAGCCATGATCAACCGATAAATAATTAGTGTATATAAACAATGTTGTAATCTGGGCATACATTGGATTTCACAACATCAGAACACCTTAAACAGTACCAGAAAGCATTAGTCTCCATTTCCTGAGAATACCGATTCAAATACCATGCAATGTTTAAAAATTATACTGGAAGACTGTGTAGTAATTTGTTAGAATTCTGTATGTTGATTCTTGTTGAGTCAAACATTAGCTTAGGCTTTCATTCAAAGAAGCTTTTTGAAGTTGTTGGTGGGAAGGTGATTACACATTACTGACATCCTGTAGGAGCAACATTTCTCAGCTCCCCTGGCCACAAGCTCATTGGGATCATACGATGGAAACAGTATCAGTTTGCTCAGCCTGCAGCACTCCAGGATTAGACAAGAGGAGCTCCTAAGGCAAACAGGGAAAACCACTTAACTAGCTCAGAGGGAAATGTGGTGGATGAAAGGTAACTATCCATACTGCAAAAATGACCATGCTTCCGAATGAAGTTGGGTTAGTCTAAGATTTTATGCAAAATAAGCAGTTGAGGGAATTGTATTTGTAGCTATCGTGGTATCAGGTATGCTGGTGGATGCCCGTATTTCAGTGAGAAGACAGAACATTGTGAAAAACAGTAAGGTTTTTCACAATGCAAAACTTATCTCGTATGAGCTTCAAAGATTGAACAAAGTCTCATACATTCTTATTAAAACGAAAGCAGAATAAACCTATAAAAATGAAAATAGGGAAACTAAAAAACCCAAATCTGACTAAATTATTTTTTTTTTTTTAGAAAGTTGCTTAGCTTGAACATATAGAGAAAAACATATTTTAAAAAACTTACAAGTAATTAAAAAACAGTAATTCCCTCTCTCTTTCTCTTTTTTTTTTTTTTTCCCTATATGTAAGAGCAGTGGGCTATAAATATTAGGAGACTATTAGAATCAGAAATATATTTATAGTCCTGGCTGTGTCTGAGAGACACAAGCAATACTTGTCCTATAGCACTTTTAGAAAATATCACTAAATCATGCAAAAGTGCTGCTGATGAAAAAGTCACAAAGAAATAAAACATTCTTTCTCTTTCCAGGTCTGCTGAAATGAACCATAATTTTAAGTGACTTTTGACAGACCTTAGTGCATGTTTTTGTTTGCTGTCCTTTGCAGGCTTCCTTTAGGCCACCCCACAC
Organism: Phainopepla nitens; assembly: GCA_013400175.1. NCBI lineage: Eukaryota > Metazoa > Chordata > Aves > Passeriformes > Bombycillidae > Phainopepla > Phainopepla nitens. Next base: position 443,245 of record VXBQ01015955.1, read on the forward strand.
GGTGATTTCTGCTAGGATTACAGGAGTGCAAAGGGCTGAATACAGCCACAGTTTTGCTCCACAATTTGCAGAGCTCTGCCACCAACCTACATTCAGCCACATCAACCTAAAAATCTGAGTGACGTGATTCAGAAACGATAACAGTGTAGCATCCAACAACAGTGCCAATTCATTGCATGCACCTTCAGGCATCCTGTGAATGGGTGTGCCCTCAGTACAGCTCCAAGAAGTGATGAAAACCATAAATGGCTATTCAGACTGGCTTAAAGTTATGTGATTATACAGTCCAGTGATGTGTCTCCTTTCACAACACCAGTTATTTAACACTTCTCATCCCTGTTCAGGTGCTCAAAGAAGAGCCACTTGCCATTATTTTCTGACAATTTGCTCATAATATCAACATATTATAGAGAAGGTGGAACAATATATCCTCTTTTCCTGTCTTTAGAAATTTAATGAGAAGTTAACAAAGAACTGTGAATGTAAAAGGGTAGTAACTCAAATGTATCAGTGGAACATCTTGTCACATCATGGTCTTAAAGTCAAGTAGTTTAGTAGACTCAAACATAACTGAATTTTTGGGAGAAGATTAAGGGTATAAGTTTTATACTGTTGAAGTTTCCAAAAGGGAAGCCTGACATCACATTCCATGGACAGTTGTCATTTTAATTAGTAAGAACTTCATTTTGACCTGTGAAGAGGGGAAGGACATTGGGATATGTATCCATCTATTATGGAATTTTTCCTTTCTCTCCTATGTAGTACTGAAGAAGTTGAAGTATGCAATAAAATGGACTGTGCATTTGAATCAAAATGAAGATTTATTGCATCAGCAGGAATATACATGGCAGCAATATTCTTGCTGTATGGAAGGAAGTAGGAAAAAAATGCATTAGGGTTTGCCACAGCAGTATTTAATCTTTTTAGATTTAGAGGAAGAATTGTGAGTATTCAAATTTTTACTGCACAAGTTATATTTAGGATTTTTCTATAGTTTAATTGTAAGCTGTTATATATGTGCTATCTTTAAAATGCTTTGGCATTTTGTTCAATTTACGGTGCTGAGCTGTCTTTAATCTTCTTTTTACTGTGAAAGACTATTTTCTTTGGCGGCTTCTGGCAATAAAGACAATGAGAACCCACTCAACCCAGTAACAAACATAGAGTTATTAAAGGGTTTTTTAGGGATCCATGCAGTTAATTTTCATCAAAGACTTGCTCAGACTAGCTTTGCAGGTCATGAAAAGAAGAATGACCAAGCAGAATGTGGTTCTAGGCCCGGCAGGAATAAAACATATCCTAGAATCTGATAGTGTGCACTAAGCTCCAAAATCCCTAGCTCTGAAACCCAGGACAACTGTTAGCAGTGATAACTGTCGTCAGTATTTTTAAACCCGTGGAAACATTTATTTGCTAGGCATGTTTAAAAAGAGATGAATAAATGGAAAACTTTCAGGAAAGGAAGAGTAAATTCCTTCCAGCTAAAGCTATGGTAAGTTGCCATTAGTTTCGCTTTTCCCTAAGGCACTGAAAATTAAAAAGAAAAACAAGTCTCTGGAATTTCTGTTTGTGCTAAACAGATAGGTTAAATGTGATTTTCGATACAGTTATCCTAGTGTGCAGTCATAAGCAATATCTGTGCATCAATTTATCCTATTGATTACATTAGAATCATTAATTATCTCACATTTTGGATGGCCTGGGGCATCTGTAATTCTGATTAAAGTTAACTTCTAGTTCATTAATGATCTGTAAAATGAAACATAGTGACATGACATGCATAGCTGCCTGGAATTAATCAGAAACTACTCTTCAAACTATTAACTGCTTTTGATCAATAGTTCTGCAGGAACATGTATTAAACACAATTTATTAAAAATATTTTGTTATGTTCAGTTCACCAACCTAAATTTTTGGTGTCTTCTTTTACATATTTTGGATCCATTCCTTAAATCAAATTCCAAAATGAAAGTCATTAAGTGCACCAAACTAGCTAGCAGTGTGCTAGCAGTAATGACCTAACATTAACCCCTTTCCCATGGGTATTACCAAAGGGACAATAATATGAAAAGGAAAGATATATTCATTTCTGGTCTCTTTTCTCTATCTTTCAGCAAAGACAGGAGCAACTATTTAAAGATTCTGTAGCAGAACTGCAGCTGAGCACTAATAACAGAATGAGAAATTTTGTTTACTAGTCAAAATCTTTGCTGTAAGTATTCTCATGAACACCTGTAGTAACACACTTTCTGTGGGGGAAAAAAAAAAAAACAACAACAATGAGAAATCAGAGTGTTTAAAAAACCAGAGGGCCTATCCTTTTGTTGAAGAAAAGATTCTCCACATCATTATTGTTTCATAGTCCTAGTCTAGCCCATCGCACCAAACAAATGGGACAGATGAAAGAACATCTTTGTACCTTAATAATTATTGCATAAGACTCCATAGTCTGTGAGCATGGTACGTTCTCTTTCAATACCTCGTAAGAAGATCATATTTATAAAATTACCATTCTCCTAAGGATGTAATAAGCTTTTTCCAGTGCTGCATCTTTTAGAAGTATCATAATCACTACCTATTTCTCAGGAAATTTGCTTTTTAAAATAACTTTACTTTTTTGATTGCTTCCTGTAGTCCCTGAAACAGTGCATGTGACATATCTTTTCATGTCAAGTCTATTCTATAATCAAAAAAATGTCAACAGTCAAAAATAATCCTTCAGATTATAACTGTGAGCTAGCTGTATTCCATTGTGTTATTTCAGCCTTAAATTGCTTAATGCACAAAAGATTTATATATTTTCAAATAAAATTCCGGCTACATCAAAATCAAAAATGTTTACTGTTGTTTAACATTCAGCAGCTTATCACTTCAATATAATTGATAAACCATGTTGGAAAAACAACCAACACAAAAATACGGGCTTCTCCTCCATCTTTCCATCTGCGTCTGTGGTTAACAGAGATATACCAGTGATAGACATTGAAGATTTTATTATATGCTACTTCAGTATGATTAACACTTTCCAGTGTGAAATTCATAATATATGGGCATAGGGTTTAAGGGAGAGTAAGGAAACTCTAAAATTTAATACCTAGTTCCAAGGCATAGATAAAGTTAGGAACACACTGAATAAAATGCAGACACAGAAATTTTGCTAAGGTATGGTTTTCAGAAACTAATATATGGGAATGCTTTCTGAGAAGGGCCTTTCCTAAGAATAAAGGAAGCATGGTTGAACTCAGTGTTTAGAGTGACATTTGCAAGAAAGAACAGAGGTGAATAATTACATGGAGATAAGAGATAGATGGTTTTTCTAACTGGAAGTTAATGTACTTTACTATCTGTAGATAAAAAATTACAAAAAAAAAAACATTTAAAAAACCAACAAACATAAATGTAAAATACCACTCCATGAGATTTTATTGGTATTTTTCACTTTCTGTGTAAGACTTCAGTTTGTTTTTCCATACAATCATGATGAAGACTGTGAGGTTGTATTACTTCATAAAAATAAGTAAAGAATACCTTCAGTATCTTGATTTCTTGAAATACAGAATTCTTTTTTAAAACTTTTCTGTTGTGAGTTATGTTAACACATAAAGAAAGAGTCTGAGTACTACTGCGACAAATAAGAGACAGAGAATAACCATAAGCCTGAAATCCTTTCCCCATACCAGTCAGTTATTCCTTTGCTCCACAATTGATTTGGATTGCTAACAGCATGGTCTCCAAGAAAATATCTGGGCATTGGTTGGTTCCCTTCAGATCCATTCACAATAGGATAAAAACAAGTGGGTTTTCTCCCTTCTCCAAGTCCACCAACACTTATCCCAGCAATCTGTACTTCTCCAAAATCCTCCTTATATCCTGATGCCAGACCCTTGTTTCATCCACTAGAAAACAATGATCTATAGTACAACCTTCACGTTATTTTACATTCCTTGAACTGAAAAAAACCTGCACAAAATAATAGTGATGATTCAGGGATACTATATAAGAGTCAGAGCAGCTGCTATCCAAACAGTTTATAGCATGGATGCAAGGAATCTGATCCAAGAGAGCCTATTCCTGAACACTGTGAATGAGCCCCTCCATGCTGTGTGGCCCAAAGGATGTGATTATCTAAAAATCCACGCAAAGAAAGATAACTCAGTCATGCATAGCGAATATTATTCTTACAATGTTTTCCAGGAAGAAACAAATAAATGATAGGTTTTTAAAAACACACTGGTAATAGCTAAAGTAAAACATGAAAAATTAGTGGCTCAGTATGGCAGGATAACATAAAGCTTCACTGCTGGCTTCAGTTTCTTTTGGACCCTTTTCTGTGCAACAAAGCCAGAAAGGCTGTTATAATCTACTCACTGTTACCAAAATTACCAGTCTTTTCTAAAGTAACAATAGCAAAACGATAATAACTCTTATTGTAGAGATACCAGAAAGACATTAGGGAATAGATTAATTTTCATCATCTGCCACTTGTAATTTATCGCGCATTTATAAGAGAAGATTCTTGAACTTCAATTAAAAGAATAATGTTAAGCAAATCATATAGCATAATGTGTTCTGAGCTTTGCTTTCATTATTTATTTTAAACTTGTCTACATGTGTCACAGCTTCATATTTGAAATGGGCTCCTGGACAGTAATCCTATCATTCTGGCTTTAGATAGGCTCTTTTCCCTTTAAACTAAGAGTTTGATACTTAAGACCTACACCTGGCGTGTTTGCACAGCACTTAGCAGAAGTACAACAATATGTATTTTTTTTTCTAATATTGTTTGTTTAGGAAGCAGTCCACGAGAAGACATGATATCATAGATTTTATCCTATGCTGTAAAATTCCCCACAAAGCCCTGAATTCTGTGGTTTGGCCAATCATTCTATGTCAAAATACTATTATTTATTTATAATGAAAATTCCAAGCCAGAGATCAGGGGATCATTCAGCCATTTGTCTCCCTAAGACCACGGTTCCTGTGACCATGTCTATTGAATTATCTTTGAATTCAGATAAAAGAACTTCAGTGGTGCATTATTTGTTCTAATGCACAGACTGGTTAGAAAATATGGAACATTCCACTGTTAACAACAGGATCCATCACCTACACAAAGTTCTGACATTTGATAAAGGCTTCATAGTTAATAGAAAAGGCCCCCATGTTAGATTGAAACAATTTTCTTCTGTCAGTCTTTAGAAACCACTTTCTACTTACTGTCGAACTTAATTTATTTAGGGGACCAGTGCACTGGGCACATGAAATCAGAAAATAAGTTAGATGTCTAGATAAAGTAGACTAGACCCTAACTCTGTCTTAAGAAAGCAATTCTGGAAAATACTTGATCCAAATAATGGCTGAATATCTACATATATTTATTAATTCACCAAGGGAGTTTTGTTTTTCTATTTCTTAGTTGCTTTTCAGATGACAACAGTTCAATATTGCATATATACATGTAGAATTCCCACGTCACTATCATTTTAAACAGTAAACTAGCAATGCAAATTAAATCTTGGTACAGAGAGAAGAACATCACAACACAAAAAAATAAATACAGAAAATGCCTTTAAATTTATGCTTTGAAAACTGCTAAAAACAAGTTTCATTGCATTTGCTGTCTATTGGGAGATCTGAATATAATTTTTCCAAAAATGTCAGCTATTAGATTTTATTATTCAGACTATGATTTATTCTTTATTTGTCCTAAAGGGACATATTCACATAGTTTGCACAAATGAATCTCAAATACATATACTAAAAAAAATAAACAATGACTTATTCTAAAGTTGCGACTGTCACTGCTTGCTGCTCTTCCAAAAGAGTTGACAATATTTTTGCTGTTTGTGCTTTTTGTTATGGTAATAGCTAATAGTTTTTGAGATTTACAAACACACTTCCCAAGTGAGCACACTTCCCAATTCCGGATATCATCTCTACAGTCTGATATTTGCAAGGTGCACTTCATGGTTTAGGCTGCTAAAGAAGTAATGGGCTAAAGATTTCTCTGCAAAGCCCTCAGATGTGTTTTCATCATGGTGTTGAGGCGTAGTGATCTCCAAGGAGTACTCTGACTAACAGAAAGATTAAGGGTCAGAGTAGGACAAATATGGTCTACAAAATAAAATGGCAATTCCTCAACATCAGGTAACATATCAACTTTGATGTTTATTGTGTTTATTTACTATTTAAAGCATATAACCAAATGTTATGCTTTTTCAGGTGGAATGGCTTAAAAAGTGAGAGGAAACTTGAATATTTGTATTTTTCTGGCTGTTACAAACACATTTGCTGTAACTTTCTGAATGGAGGGATGAATGGCATGTTCTCTGTCACAGCAGATGTGTATGATTCTTTGGGGAAGCATCAAGACATCGGATAGGGCAGACACACATTGACATACTGCAGTAAAACTAGAGAACTGATTCTTGAAAACAGCAAGTAGCATGTAGACAACAAGTCATTTTAAGTGAGAGAGATAAAGAAGCTTTCCTACAGATGGAGACAGAATTAAGCAGAGCTTGTTACAACTCTGGAAGCCATCAGAAATTCCAGGAGTGATTCATTTTCAGACCTTGGTTTCAATCTTCCTCACCTGACTTATTCTGAACAGTTTTCTACTTTTGTTCTAATAATGAAAGGTGGGTTTTGTTGTTTCTGTTTTTGTTTATTTGGTTAGGTTTTGTTTGTTTGTTTTTATTTTTGTTGGCAGTGGTGGTTGGTTGGGAATTTTTTTCTTTTGTTTTTGCACGTGAAAAATAAAAGTAATTTAACTTTTAGCAAAATGGGATAACAGAAAAATTTCAAAACTTAACAAAGCATGTTCTCAAGACAAGGCTTCCTTATCAAGGCTTTCATTGTTGCTCAGAGAAATTTCTTCTGTACTGTAATTATTGTTTTTTATATTGGGAAATGTCTCCATTTCATCCTGTGTCACCCTGTATGCTCTTCTTCACAACTGACTTACTTAGTCACTGACTTCTACTTTCACACTGAGATTATTAGACATCTCCAGCAAATGAAACCTTCCAATGGTTTCTTCTAAAAAACTGTGTTTTCTCTTTAGTTTTAAGTGGAAGATTCTCTTGTGCCTTAATTCAGACAAAACTAACATGATATATGGAGGATTCCTTGTATTATATGTTCCTTCTTATAACTTTAGAATACTTCTGATGTCTTATCAAGTTGTGTAGTACAAATGCTGCAATATGGGGTTTTTTTCAACAATTATCACAAAAATTTGGCCTGAAATTCAAACTTGTATTCTGTATTTTGGTTAGTATTTCTTACCAATATGTTGTCTTTCTAGTTTATACGATTGTTTAGCAATCCTATATCAAATGAAGTATTAGCTACAGAAACATCTCAAGACCTCCATGCTTGACAGCTTACCACAACTTATCACTGAGGCAAATATGGTACATCAGTAGAAAAAAATGCAGTAGGTAACGAGGTGGTTGGAACAACCACATATCACATGCTATTAGATATAGGAGATCAACCACATTCTCATTAAGTCTTCCAAAGAATACAGAAAAAATTCATAATACAAAACTGACTCTGCTCTTAGAAGAAAACAGATATTTTGAGCATTCCAGGTGTTGAAGAAAGATGTCTTGGGTATGAGGAGACAAGAGCTGTTAATGGCAGGAATTTGGGCTCTAATGAAGCTATCTCTGAGGTCATGGAGTGGGGTGAAGGAGGGGGAGAGATTGAGGGGGAACGATGGGTTAAGAATTTGAGTCTTTCTCAGTGTGCTAAATACATACCTTTAGAGGCTTCTCCTTTTGCCCTCATTTACTGGAGACAGAACCCAGACATCTTAAACTTGAAGCCTAAAGTTTAACAGTTGGTTTTAGGTGAGCTACTAAAGACTTGCAGCTATTTCTACCACAGTGGAATGGCTGATACATAAATAGTTCCACTCTGCAGAGAGTAAACAAATATTTGTAAATGTCCACAAATGTGATGCCAACAGTGAAACTACTTCAGACCGCAGGAATGTTGAAGGCATCTTTATCCTCAGTCTTTCTGAAACACTGAGAAACCTCATTATAGGTTATATGATCTCTTCTTCAAAGCTTGGGGCCTCACCCCTTTTCTTCAAAATGGAAACAAAACACTCATTAAATAGTCAAGACAGCTGAAAAAATCTGACTCTGTAAGTTCTACAACTTTTTTTTAACTATGTTAACAAATGGATAGCATTATTATGCGATGGAGGGAAAAACCCTTGAAAAAAATGACTTAAAAAAAGAAAAATGGGATCTTAAGTAGAAGATATTTTAGTCTTGTTTGGTTATATAGTTATTCCAGTTATATTAAAGAGAAAAAAAAGTGTTAGTTGAAAGGGACTAATTGCAAAATATGCAATTCATTTATGTCATGTCATTTACATAGATATAGATCATTAACATTTCTCTCCTTTGTTCTGCTTGCATTCAAAGTATTTTCTATTCTAACTACTCAGGCAGCTAAGAGCCATAAATGCAATGTGTCTATTTTTTCTTTTTACCAAACTTTTTTACTATAAAAATGGCTACTGGGATATTTATTTCCTGCGAGTTACATATTTTGAGACCATCTGCTTGAAAACATTTCACACAGGAAGAATTTATCAATGTCTGGTCTCAATTCCATCTATCTCCTGTTATTTAGTAAAAAGAGGTAATACAGAATTTTAACTTCAATGTCTTATATTGATCGAATAGTGTGTTCTGATAAAGAGGAACTCTCTTAACAAGGATTTCAAGATTGCTAAAAGAGTGGTGATTTCTGTCCCTCACAGAGTAAGAAAAATTTGACCATGAGCAAAGCTTAAGGTGTTCTACTGTTTTTCACTAAAGTATGTTCTCCAATATAATTTAAAAAAATAATAAAAATAAAGAGACAAAATCTCAAAACTAGTCCTAAATATATTTGGATCATATATTTCCAAAATAGCACAGTCTTAGTTCAATTAAATAATTTCCAACATTTCAGACAAACAGCTTGACCTGAGGTACTGATATTAATTAGATTGTAAACCTCATGTGGATCCCCTTGCATTTCCAAATCCAGTAACACTGGAAAAATTCCTGCTGTTTAATCATTACAATTGATTGGTGTATTCTTAATGTAGGAATATAATCTAATGTGATTTTTCCTTTATTAATTATTAGAGAAGAAAATTTTGGCCTTTTATAATAATCAGACTTTGTCTATGATCTTTTTCTAATAAATAACCATAGCAATAAAACACAGGTAAAGAAAAGTACAAATAATGTTGTAAAGAAAAATTTGTTTTAAAAACAAGTGATAATTTCTTTTCTGTTGATTTATGCGCTGTTCACTCGAATAATATGTTTTCATGTACTGTTTGGATATTCATTGAGCTTTACATCATATAAGCACGCCTCTCTTGTGAATGGAGAGAAGCAAGTAATGTTGCAGACCTCCAGAGGAATATGCTACTAGCAGAATTTAGATTTCTAGTACTGAATGCAGTTCCTAATTTACCTGTCTCTGGCTGACTTGGCACTTATATTATGAGGGCAGTTTCAGCAAATAATGAAAAATTAGGTTCATTTAAATAATTTCACTTGACGATAATGTTGTCTCTTTAAAGGAATCAAAAGATGAGATGGCCTCACATTAGAAATGTACCTCACAATTTTTTTTTATTAAAAAGTTATATTAATTTTATTTTAGAATTAAGAACAGAGAAATTAATTGATGTGCACAGAGTGCCACAAGAAATCACACACTCCTGAGGTGTTTTCAGGCCTGTAGCCCGGATGACATTTTCCATAACTTCAGTTAGGTAGCTCTACTTGTCTTACTGCTGTCTGAATTTTGTTTGTGTCTTCTGTCTGTTTGTTTATTTTATGACCAGCTAGAAATTTTCTTCTTCCAACATGTTTATTTCAGTAGCAATCTATTTTAATGTTTATGCAAAAAATATTTTAGGGCAGGCCATGCTAAGAAAAATATGAGGAAAGAAAATGACAATGAAAAGAGATTTCAAATCAAGAGAAAAGAAAAACAAAATCATCCCAGAATCTGAACTCAAGACATGTATATATGGGGTAAGTGTCAGTGAATAAAATTCATATCTCACTGCTTTGCAGTACCAATTTCTAATAAAATGCTTTTAGTCTCACTCCTACTCTGTATGTGGGGGTTTTTTTGGGTCTTTTTCTGTGGTTTTTTTTTCACTGTAACAATTTTTTTTCTTTCTTTTTATTGAAGAAAGAATTTTTTCTATTTTTCATCTTTTATTCTTGCAACTAAAAGGGAAAACAAGAACATATAATTGCTTTTAAACTGTTTGTTATTTTACACTACTCAGTCAGTCATCTGGTATTCATCTCTTCTTTAAACTTGGTAGCCAACTTTTCAGCTGCTGTAAACTGCAGAGTATAGTAACAAAATCAAAGGCACTACAGTGATTTTAATCAGCTGTTCATCTGGTTTCAGAGTTTTATTTAATATCACCTTACAGTAATATAATAAAATAACCCAGAAGTTTTTTTCTTCTTTCCCTGAATTTTATGCTTGTTTTTCTTATATCAAAGAGAAGCTCCTCAGACAAAATATTTTCAGTATTTTAATTTATTAATTTTGTTATACCACTTGCTTTCTTTTACTGAGAGCCAGTGGGTATTCAACAGATGTTTTCCCTGAGGTTTTCAAAATTATCCTTATTTGTTATTTTACTTTCTCTAGGATGGTCATGGTTAATTTAGAATCCACCAGTTTGTGCAAGTTCAAATTGTTCCTTCAATTATACATTAGCTTGCACTTCTCTAAAGTGATTTGAACTTGTTTTTGTTGCCCAGCTACCAGGCATTAACTCAACTTCAGAAGCTCCTCATAACTTTCTCAAAGCTGAAAAATGTCTTGTCATCCAAATATTTAACTTACCTTATGATCTGGATTTCTACTTAAAAAAAATATATATATATTATGTTAATATCAACCTTAGTTCCAAAAAATAACTTCAAACTTTTGTAAATCTACTTCTAATCTAAATTTAAACTGTTTATTTTTTTTCTTGCAGTACCTTTTATTTCATTAGAACAGCTCCAGTTAAGTACCAGGACTTGTCATTCACCAATTCTGCTTTTTCCTCTTATCAGTTATAGATCAGTAACTTAAAGGCTTTTATTGCAAGTACACATCAGATATCTTGCAATTATTTTGTTGATCACTTCTGCTTCTAGCACTTTAAAGTGAAGTATATTATATGCCTTACATACTTTATTTTGGAAGTAATGGGTTGTGAATCAGACTTATTTATTTGCATAAATTAGATTCTTGATTGGATAATGACTCTTATGCAAGTCTCACATAAGCAGGCAAATATAAAAGTTAAAAGTAAAAAGTTGATGCTTAACATAGATCCATCTCACAGTAGGCATTTAAGTGGCTGTGGATTCCATTTTGAAAAAATGATGCCTAAAGCAGAGGACAAGAAACACACAGTGATTCTGAATCATGTCACAACTTTGTCTCTTTGTAAATTCAAACCCTGAATTTTCTGTCTGTGCATTCCTCCTCTGTAAAATGGAAAGACATTAATATGTGCACATTATAGCCTGTTAAAGTCCCAGTTCCGTGCTAAAATGGTCCTGTAGAAGCAGACCAGAAAAGTGCAACTAGGATAACAGGAACTGCAGAAAGAACAGTAAGTGAAGAAAGAATGTGGAAAGTTCGTATAGCCTAAAGGAAAAAAAACCCAAACCTATCACAGAATTATGGAATATTCTGAGTTGGAAGGGAACCACAAAGATCATCAAAATCAAATTCCTGGCCCTGCACAGGATAGCCTCAATTGTCAGCTATGTGCCTGAGAACATTGTCCAAACACTTGAGCTCAGTCAGGCTGGTGCTATGATGAGATCTTGTTCCAGTGCCCAGTCACCCTCTGGGTGAAAGCCCTTTTCTGGATTTCCAGCCTAAAGCTCTTCTGACCTCCTGAGGCCATTCCCTCAGGTCTAGTCAGTGGTCACCACAGAGAAGTGATCAATGTCTGCCCCTCTTCTTCCCCACACAAGTAAGTAGCATTTCTTGGCACTGAAACGGTGGTTAAACACTAGAACAGCTTCCTAGAGAGGTGGTCAATGCCATAATGCCATCTGTGTTTAAGAGGCATTTAGAAAATGACCTTAATAACACACTTTAATTTTTGAACAGCTCTGAATTAATGGGGCAGTTGGACTAGATGATCGTTTTAGGCTCCTTTCAACTGAAATAGTCTATTCTTTCTATTATATTTTGTTTCTATTTCTATTCTATTCTAATCTTACTCCAAATATTTTGATAGCCTTAAAAAAGCCTAAATCAATTCTGCTAAAATCCTGTAAGATCATTTGTAAAATACTAGAAGATCAGCCAAATTACATACTATGAAAAATCACCGTCCACTTGGGAAACCTCAGATATTCAGGGTTTAATTTATTTTGATGCAAGAATAGACATCAAATCTGGTTAATTGTCTGTATCCAGAGTTCTTGCTAATATTGATTTTTAATACTGTAGAACACACAAAGCAAAAAATGAAGCAAACTGGCTATCCTTTCTACATCTGTTGTAAGGATAATCCAGCCACAATGTTAGATTGGATTTTTTGTTTTCTTATCAAGTGGGAGGCTGCAGCCAGGCTAGATTCTGGCAAATAGAGCTACTTTTTGCCCTTTTCAACTTGAGTGTGTTACCTCTAAGGGAGAAAAAAAAAAAAGGAAAATGAATAGAAGCAACAATCATAAAAATTGTCTTGCCTTGTACAGGGAGAAGGTATTGTGTTCAACTTGACCTTGGCCTGCAACTCTTGACATCAGCTCTGGAAAATGTGTCAGTTTTCTTGCCTGGTTTGTTCAAGTGGTGAAGCCTTACTACTACTGTAAGGCATACTTTACATACACACACAAACACAAGTACGCTTATTTCTATGAAGTCAGAGGCAACAAAGCTGCCTTTGTATCTAACAAATATAATTCTTTCCTCCTTGCATAATTGCTTAAATGTTTTTGTCTGAAATTCTATTCACATTGACACTTCATGTATGTGTGAAACTGGTTTGAGTGATGTCTACATTCATTAGTTTCTCCACAGTAACTATTTCCCTTACAAGGTACATGATCCCAGAGCAAAGAAAAGTTAACAATTTAAAACTCTGAGGGTGTCTTTGTCGGGAACAGTATAATTTTTTAATTCACATTCCTTTCACTTAGTTTCTGTAATCCCTGAAGAGAACAGAGTCAAACTTAGTGCTTTAATTAGGATTTTCAGTATTTATGGCCTGCAGCAATGAAAGGAAAAAAATAATTCTAGGGTTGTTGTGGGAAAAAAAGATTGGGCCAAGTTTGCATTCTTGTGTCTGTCATTTACATTTTCTAAGAACAGTTGTAAAAACTGAAAATGGCTTTATGATTCACAGTTCATTTGACTAAAAGTAACAAACTGAATTTTGCATGAAATACTGGTAAGAAATATCTATCAAAGGGTGAATGCTACCCTGCAAGAAAGAGAATAGAATTATAGAAATTATGGTAATTAATATAAAATTAAAGTTCAGGTATGCAAACTATCCAAAATTCTGCTGACTTTATAAACACAAAAGTTGTAGATATATAGCATTGGTACCAAGGGCTGCAGAATTTAACAGTGGCAGCTGAGAAGATCTTGTGTCAGGCAACAGAAGCTTACAAGAATTTAAAATCCGGTATCACTACAAATGTGCCCAAATTCACTACAGGGCTAAAATATTGAAAAAAAGTACATTTTTGCTCTTTTTTTGCTTTACAATAGCAGTTCTTTCTTGTGTCTGCTGTAGAACATTCAGAAGAGCCAGATGAATGAAATATAATTCTTCTGGTTTTGCTTAGTTGTACAGTTTCCTGCTCCATTCTTGTGGATGCCTGATTTGTATGAAGGTTTATTGACAATTTCTTGACAGCCACTGTAGGCCAAACTGTGTAAGAGGATCAAGATAATCACTCAGTGAACATCATGCAAATCTGGTAAAGCTCTGTGGTGGCTTAATGGCACTAGACCATTTCCAGCAAAAACACCATCACAACTCTCTTTTTAGTGAAGCTTTCTCCACTAAAAAGTTCACAAAGGAAAGATATTTTCTCCAATTTAATTCTCCCTCCAATTTAATACAAATGAAGTAGCAAAGAGTAAATATTAAAAGAAGGAGCAAAAAATGTTTATCGTGAATGTTCCCAGAATAAAGTCTTTTTCTTTTCTATGGGAATGAGAGAAAAGGAACGACTGGTTTAGTGGAGAAGTTATGACAACCCTTTTTGGTGCTGTTTTTAGTAAGTAAGGAGGTGAAAGTATCTGAAATGATCCAGTAATAATAAAAACAAACAAGGAGGATAAACATTCTGTGTCTGTTCGAGACTATTTGCTAGGTGCTCTAGAAGCTATGTAAGAATGTGGGAAGATTACTGTGAAAAACATACACAAGAAAAGAATCAAAATTTAGAAGTACCAGTGAAATGTAGCAACCAAGCACATACCCACCTTTGTTTTTTGATGCTAGTTAGGTGCTTAACTGCTAACCATATATTTGAAAACTCACACTACACTTTGATAAAAGAGACTAAATAAATACAATAAAACAAGTGAGTATAATGAACACTTGAAAAGGGAAGAAAACATCAGCTATATGCATAGATTAACAGTTCAATACTATATGAAGAGGGTTTTCTTCCTTAAAAGAAAAGCTAGTGTCTTACTCAAGATAGGCAATTGTCTTTTGAAGCTGCTTTATAATGTTGTAATGGTTTAAAACTCAAACAATTTAAGCTGAGAAAAGTGCAATCATGCCTGATGTATTCCAACCCCTCTTCATTTATTGAAGTACTCAAAATTTTGCATTTTCCATGATCCATTCAGAAAAATGTCAATTTAGCAAAACTGAACTCCAGCTTTTCAGCAAAATAAAAAAGTACAATAGCAAAAGTATCTATAGAGATATTAACAGATCCAAACTCACAGATTCAAAACTGAAGTAGAAAATTTCTCTGCCTCAGTTTTCATAGAGTTATCTTACTATTTGTGAGCTTCTCAGTACCCTTGATCTCTCATAAATATTTGAAAACACTCAATATTTGCATATATTTGGGAAAAAAAAAAAGAAACCCAATGCCAAAACCAAGAATAACAGCCAGCCAAACAAATAAAAAAGACCCTACATTCCCTGATAAGTCTAACATTGAATACTATCTATTTCAGGATGGCTGTTTCCAAAAGTTTAATTAGACTTATTTATGACTTTTGGCTCCCCTTTGCATGTGAAAATGTCCAGTAAACCATGAAAGTCTAAAACTAGTGTTCTTTTCCCATTGTTCTCATTGCCATTAATTAAACCCAAGTGAGACTTGACAATTTTTTCCAACTCTTTTTTAAAATTTCTGGACGAAATTTTTAGAAGACATCCTGTGAACCAGGAATTGAATTAGTAAGAGTATAATAGGGAAAATAATTTGTTTTCTATTCCATTTTTGCACCTGGGATGAGTCAAGCACAAAACAAGGGACGGAAACAGTTCCTTTCAATATCTAACAGATAAATGAGAGAGAATTGCTGACTCACACTGAGAACAAGATTCCCACAAAATTATTGGAGTATAATAGGACAAAGCATAAATCCTTCTAAAAATTTTCACTGCTTGTATACATTCCCTTTTTTCCATACAGATATGTGTGCAACCATGAGCATACAATGGATTCACATACACTGATATGTTCTTCATTTTCTAAAAAAATAACAGTCTTGAAATAGCATGGCTATTTTTATCATTCACTTATGTGGACACATTTTTCAAAATAAAAAGGCAAAATGCGTCTTCTCTCTAATCTACTTATGAAAATTGAAATAAAATGGAGTATTTAAAAAAATATGTCAAAAAGTCATGAAATAGATCAGTCAACTTTCCTCCTCTTAGATTGCTTCATCTTCTCTCAAATTTTGATCAGATGACATATATTTAATAGATCTGTGTTTTTCTCCCTCTGGAAATCAACATCAACTGTCTTCTCAATGACTGCTGGAAAAATAGTAACAAAAGTTCTTACTGTTTCCTTAACAATTTCAGTTCAAGGCATGTCAGTATAAAATAATGCAAATCATTTCTGTATATCAAATTATAATAAATGTAATAAAAATATTGAATTTTCATTGGGACAAGGAAATCTGAAATGTGTAACTAAAGCACTTGATCTAGATTCTACAGTGATGAAAAGATGCCAACAGGCAACTGATCTATCAGAAAAATGTTAAAAACAAATGAGTAATGCTCTTTATGATTTTTTTTTCTGTGTGCATATACGCATAAATCTGAATTTATATGAACAGTGTGCCCAAAATTAATGAGACACTTCACATTAGATATCAGAACACTTCAGAGTATCGATTTTGAATCATTTAAGCATAGACTTAAGCCATGGAGTTCAAATTAAAACTACATTTGGTATAAGCCTTCATGTCTAGATGTGCTGAGAGTCTCTATGGCAGATTCACCAACAATAAAGAAGAAAATTTACTGATTAACATAAATTTATATATTTGTCTAAGAGCAGTGGAATGTAAAAAGTTCTTTTAGTAATATCTGCTTTAGAATCACAGAATCACAAACTAGTTTGGGTTGGAAGGGACCTTTAAAAATCATTGGCTTTCAGCTTCCCTACCATGAGCAGGGACACCTCCCAGTAGACCAAAGCCCCATCCAAATTGGTCTGAAACTTTTCCAATTATGAAACATCAACAAATTCCCTGGAAAACCTCTTCCAATGTATCACCATGCTCATGGTAAAAAAATAAAATGTCTTCCTTATATTCCAAAAGAAGCTACTTTCAGTTTAAAACTCTTGACCCTTGTCCTGTTACTATAGGCCTTGGTGAAAAACATCTCTCTCCATCCGTCATATAAGCTCCCTTTAAGTGCTAAAAAGCCTCAGTAATGTTTCCCCAGATCCATCTCTTCTCCAGGATGAACAACCCCAGCCTTCTCAGCCTTTCTTCATAGGAGAGTTGTTCTAGACCTCTGGTTATTTTCATGGTCCTCCTCTGGACACACTCCAGCTAGTCCGTGTCTCTTCTGCACTGGGCACAGGAGCTCAGATGAGGTCTCATGAGAATAGGGTAGAGAAACCAGTACATGGTAGAAAATTCAGACTCATTCACAAAATATACTTCAGGACCCGTCATGCATGTCCATCTTCCACCTGATGATAACCTGCTAATTCCCATGCTGCTTTTGTTGTCTACCGGATCCTTGGGTAAATGTTTGCTTATCTCTGACACCTTGATTAGAAGGCAATTGTAAAATACCTGCTAAACTACCTTGCTGAATAAAGTTAGAGGGACTACATATGGAGAAACTTTCTAGATCAGATTTTTTTGTTTCTCTCTTGACTTTTGATATTTAAACCTATTTTCCAAATAACTTCTATAAGAATTATACTTTATTTTATAAATGGAGTAAAGGTAGTTACATAATTTATCAGAGAGTGATGAAATAAAATGTAAATTTACTCCTTTTATGCATGCTGTTCACAATTTTTATGTTTTATTAGGTAAAACACACATTTATATGATATTCTACATTATGAAAATTACCAGTCTTTAAGAACACCAGTTGCATGATAACTAGCTGGTCTGTATTATTTTAGTAGTAAATAATACGAAAATAACATGCAAACAGCTTTTGTTGCTGTTGTTGCTCATAAACAGGTCATCTACAAAGGCAAATAAGAAAACAGATGATATGTTTTCTCGAGACTGAATAACTTTGATAAATCAAAGTTCATCTTATGTTTCCATGTTGTACCATTTTAGAGTTGTTTGGTAACCTCACTAACATTTAGCTATTTTTCATGGGCAGACCGAGCAAAGAAAAGATTCTTGGCAGTTTTAGGCAAATGTCTGTATGCATTTTCTGAGGGTGCTTTTAATAGCTAAACCATTGTAATAGATTGATTACATGTTTACCTTTCAATGATGTTAATTAAATTACTTTCTTGCAACTCTGTTTCTCATTGAGTTGTCATTATAAAATATCATACTTTAGATTAGAATTATGTCTTTAGTGTAGCGTTCAATACGGAAATCTATTCTTAACTATATGAAATTAAAAAAAACTCAGTATGCACCAGTTGTGTTTCTTGAATATGAAAGTAAATACATGCTTTTTAAAGTTCTCATATGTTATGCTAACAGAAATTTCCATTTAAACACATTGTAGATATGCACTGCACTTATCTGTAGTAATGTTTTTTTTCTTATAGGTTTGCATACAAGTACTTAGAAACTACAATAATGAATATGAGGAATTTCATATCTCAGGACAAAACAAGTATCAAGATACTTGTAAAAAAAATTCTTGGCATTGTTAATACTTATATCATTAATGATTTTTGGTTGTGCTTTGAATTTTGTTTTAGATACTATACAAAAACTTTAAAAAATGTTTAAGAAACATGATACATCACAGACTGAAAAATAAAGCAAATGACATAAAATTCTATTGTCAGAGGCATGAGTTTATTTAAGCATGAGAAATAATTGCTAGGCGAAAGATAGTGCTTTCAGACAACTGAATGAAGAAAGATTTCTAATTATATTGGTTGATTGCTTCACAAAGATCAGGACATAAATGGGTTCATCAACAAATCTCAGAATCACAGCTGTCCCATTCCTAGGCTTAGTAGGAAATGTAGCCAAGCTGTGAGGAAGCAATAACAGAAATAAATAATGAATGGCAAATAAGAAGAGATTAAGATGAAGACAAAATATTCAGTGTATGCATTTGACACTGTCCCTTACAACGTCCAGTCTCTAAACTGGAAAAACATGGATTTGACGGATAGACCACTTGGTGAATAAAAATTTGTTTGGACGGTCACACTCAAAGAGTGGCAGTTAACAGCTTGATATCCAGGTGGAAAATGGTGATGGGTGGTGCTCCTCAGGGGTTGGTTGAGTCCGTCCCTCTTTAACATTTTTGCTGGTGACATGGACATTGGAACAGTAAGTTTGCTGATGACACCAAGCTGTGTGGTGCAGTTGACATGCTGGAGGTAAGGGTTGCCATCCAGAGGAACTTTAACAGGTTTGAGAGGCACCTATGCAAACCTCATGAGGTTTAACAAGGCCAAGTGCAGGTTCCAGCACCTGAGTCAGGGCAATCCCCAGCACCAGTACAGGCTGGGAGGAGAATGGATTGAGATGAGCTTTCAGGAGAAAGCCTTGTTGTTTATAGACGAAAAGTTCAGTATGACTCGGCAATATGCACTTGCATCCCAGAAGGCCAATGACATCCTGGGCTGCATCAAAAGAGCTGTGACCAGCAGATCAAGGGAGGTGATTCTGTCCCTTTATTCAGCTCTTGTGAGACCATACCTAGAGTACTGTGTCCATGTCTGGGACTCTCAACAAAAGAAAGTCATTGATCTATTGGAATAAGTCCAGAAGGGTGCCACTGATGTGATCACAGGGCTGGAACAGCTCTGCTATTAAGACAGGCTGAGAGAGTTGTGGCTATTCAGCCTGGAGATGAGACAGCTCTGTGGAAACCTTACAGCCCTCCAGTACCTAAAGAGAGCCACAAGAGAGCTGAAGAGAGTTTTTCACAAGGGCATATAATGATAGGATTAGTAAAAATGGCCTTAAACTGAAGGAGGGTGGTTTTAAATTAGCTATTAGGGAGAAATTTTTTACTGTGATGGTAGTTAGACGCTGAAACAGGTTGCTCAAGGAGGTTATGTAGTCCCCATACCTGCAGATATTCAAGACTAGCCGGGGTGGGGCTCCGAGTAACAGGTCCCATGGATGATTCCTTGACCATGGCAGGGATGTTGGAGCTAGACAATCTTTAGAGTCCCTTTCAACCCTAACCATTCTATGATTCTCTGATTAGTTCCCAGTACACAAGGTTTATAGGGGATTAAAATTTTCTGCAGGAGGTATAAGATACAGATAAATTTTGAGGAACTAACTGTGGGTTACTAGTTTTCCTTAGTTAGACCTGGAGGTATCCAGTTTATTAAGGGAGACATTAACAGTACATATATCTTTCTCCCCTTTCGTGTGAAGAGCTATTGGGAACCTCTGGTAATGAAAATGATTTTGTGTACCACTACCACTATATTGCTTTTTATTTTTCTGTAGACAGTTACCTCAAACTATTGGAAAGTCAGTATAGTCTTGAACATTTCCTTTCTGTTTGTTTAAGCTATTACACTTATGAGCCTCTTAGGAGTGAGAGTGAGAGAGAAGGGAACTATTTTTTTTTGTCTGGAAAAGGCAATGCCTACATATGTTTAGATAGTGACCGCAGAACTACAAGAAAAGGAAATATGAATTAAGACTGTATATTTAGATATATCTTGGCATCATACATATTCTTCAGTTTTTTAAGGTTTTGGCCAGAGTTTGATGAATTTGACTGTGTGTTTCTGCTGCAGCATAGACTTGAGTTACCTCTATATTTAGCTATATTGCACTTGATGGAAATTTTCTGTCCAGTTTATGCAATATTTCACAATAATTTCATGCTCTGGGGAGAAGAGAAAGAAAGAGGAAAAAAGAACCTTTCTCCTATTTTTGCATGGCTTTAAAACCAGGATGTAGATTAATGCACTTGACTTCAGTTTGAAATAAAATCAGCCTATAGAGATTTTTCAAGTGTTGTACTTGCCAATTCTTGAATTTTAAAGTATTATGTATCTTGGTGAGTCTGTAAGATGAGAAAAAGGAATTACTAAGCTCTGTCATGTGAAAAGAAAGGAGGAAGGCAAAAATGCAGAGAGAAAGAAGGAAAGGGAGGAAGAGGGAATGAGGTAAGGGAGGATGGAAGGGAGGAATGAAATTGGCCAGTTGTTGTATATATTGAAGCATATATCATTTCAATTTTAAAAACATGAAGGCTTTCCAGCCGAATCTCTTCCTCTAAGCAATCTGGCCTTCTTGGCTAAAAATAAAGATCCTGCTGCCATAATAACATATTGCTTTTGATTAAAAAAACTCATTAAATGGAACTGAAATTCTTAATAGTGGCTGAAATTATTCTCTAAAAATAAAATATAAGCTTGGACTAATAGAAGAAATATACAGTCTAATAATACTTTAGATAAACTATTTAATTATTTTGGTGTGTAAACACTTCTGATATGGTAAAACCAGTATCAGACTAACAATGTGAATTCAGACGTGGAAGGACACTTTCTAATCTGTCTGTTTAAGAACTCTGTCATAGCTGAAAATTTTGAATTGCCTTATTCCATCCTTTCTTCATTCCTTCCATTGTATTTATTCATCATTTCATTATTCATCATTGCAGAAGTTAGGTTCAAAGAGTGGAGGGAAATAGGAGAACAGAAGAAATGCAACTATCTCCTTTTAGGAGCACCTGAACCCTCTAGCAGAGAATTCATTTGTTATACAGTTACCACTACTTTATCCAGATTCATCTTTTTAGAGAAAAATCCAAGAGAAGGTCAGACCCATTCTGATTGACTTCAGTTTGAAATCAAGTCCAAATGACCACCTGAGTCTGTGCAGAGGTACTTTATTTTCCTATACTTCTGGAAATCTACAGGATGTAAGGTTAAATCCCTTCACTCTTCCGTATATTGGGACAAGCTCTTTCAGCTTGCCTTTTGTGACTAACCAGGAGGACCTTGGTTAAAATCACTCCTATTTTCCCCATTCCTTCAATATTCACTCAAATAATGTCTTTCCTCCAGTGATCAGTAAAAATTTTATCTCTCTGATATACTGTTTCTGCACAATCACATGCCATCACTCATCACTTGTCTTTGTCCCAGGCAGGGCGAACAGAAAACTGATTATCAAGAAACATGTTATAAATGTGTATTTTAAAGAGAAAATGCAGGCAAACAGTTACTTAACTTAGTTGCCTATTGATTCTAAACATCACAGATGGACTCGTTTCTTCTGGAAAAGTCTAGCTCTGGGGCTGGTGTTAATATAGTCAGTGTAGGATGAATTGAATAAAATCTGTGATCAACAGTATGAATACCTATGAAACTAGACAAAAATGTCATCTCCCTCTTACAGTATACCAGTCTATATTTTATCAAAAATGTAACACTTCTACATTCACAATTTGAGACTGACTAAATTAATAAAGAAATTATTTGATCTAGCTAATCTTCTAACATTTATAATAAGCTCAAAATTTAGGATTTTCTGGGCAGCTGATTAAAGCATTATTAATAAAAAATGTTAAAGTTTATTAACATAACCTTTTTACTAATATAAAGTTTCCAGAGTGAAAATGTATAAAAAATCAATATACTTTAATAAGGGCTAAGCATCAACTCTGTAAAATGTGGTTGGTCCTTTTTGTCACATGGCAAACAGAATAAAGTAATTAAAACTAAAAAGAAAAGTGTGTTTGCCAGAGTAGAATAATATTAAAATATGCCTGTGCTGAGGAGGATGGGAGGAAGTATAACACAGAAGGCACTGATTTAACAAATATGGGACCTCATTCGGTGCTGTTCAGCTAGCAGAAAAATAAAACACTTACCTGCACAAGCTCCAAACTTCTTTCACAGACATGTGTAGATGCATCTGAATTCCTCTCATACAGCAGTCAGATTTCTGAATTGATATGGGCTTGCCCTCTTGGTCTAAGTCTTTCATGCCTGGCTGGGAGGTCCAGCACTCTTCCATGGAGACAGACCACGTGTTACAGACCTTCAGAAAAGAGATCAGAGAAATTCTTTCTCATGAGCTTCAGTCTTATTTTAATAATGATTCTGCAGGTACCTTCAGAAATACTTCCTTAAGTAATGCAATTTAAAATATTGAAATGATGATGCAAAATGCTGGAGGGGTAAAGGTACATTGTAGAGGACTAGTACATTTCAGAGAGCACATATAAAATGCTTTTAGCATCTATAACTTGGGGCCACTGTTACAATACATATAACTGCAAAAGTATGATTAAATGTGCTACTTGTTAGAAAATGGCCTGCTATTATTGGAAACTTATTAAGTAGCAATATAACATGTAAAATATCTATTTGTTACTCTAACAAAATATCTGCAATGGAAAACACTACCGCAGCATACTGGTCCCCAGCTGGTATATAAAAGATTGGGATAGATCCAACAGAAAAGAGAAATTGAATCAGATATTGTTATTTGTTTTGCTAGAGTAGCTACTTGATAAAGCTATTATTTTTACTGTCTTCTTCCCAAGGGTGCATTTTTGAGCTTTGGTCCTTTTGTATATAAACTTTGAAGAATGTGGAGTGATACCACTTTCACTAGTACATGACCAGAGAAAATATAATGTATCTTCTGAGTAGTGCATACCCAGGAAATCCATTAGATTTTGGATGCTGGAGAACAATAACCCTATGTGACAATATAGGCTGAGAGCTGACCTGCTTGAAAGCAGCTTTGAGGAGAAGGACCTGGAGGTTCTGGTGCACAACAACCTGTCCAGGAACTGGAAGTCCCCTTGGGGTCAAGAAGGCCAACAGTATCCTGGGGTGCACTAGGAAAAGCATTGGCAGTAGGCTGAGAGAGGTTATCCTGCCCTTCTGCTCAGCCCTGGTGAGGCAATATCTGGAGTGTCCAGTTCTGGGCTCCTCAGCACAAGACAGACTTGGAGCTCCTGGACCATGTGCAGCAGATGAGACAAGGATGATTAAGGGACTGGAGCATCTGTCTTATGAGGGAAGGCTGGAGGAGCCTGTTCAGGGGGCCTGTTCAGCCTTGAGAAGAGACAGCTGTCCATATCTGAAGGGATGGTGCCAAGAGGATGGAGCCAGGCTCTGCTCGGTGGTGCTAAGCAATAGGACGAGAGGCAATGGGCAGAAACCAGTGGCTAGAAATTTCCACCTCAATATGAGGAAGAAAGTTTTTACTTTGTAGGAGACTGAGCAGGTGAACAGATTGCCCAGAGAGGGTGCTGAGTTTCTCTCACTGGAGATGTGCAATGTGATCCTATGCAATCCTGTGCAGTGTCATCTAGGATGACCTGTTTGAGCAGGGAGATTGGACCAGATGACCCACTGTGGTCCCTTCCAACCTTACCCGTTCTGTGATTCTCTGAGACAGATTCACTGTATGTGCCCATGGATTGGCAAGCGCCTTTTTGCATCTGAAAACATCAACTTAATTTTGCATGGAAATTGACCTTCATTTGGACTAACCTATGATGCCTAAGAATTGTGTCTGTAAATCAAAATTATTCACTGTAGGCTTTCTTTAGAACATCAGAAGTACAAGAACCTAGAAAGGGAATTCATCAGACATCTGGAAACATCCATTTTGGGTTGATTTGCTTTTGACAAGTGTTTAATATAACTTAGATAATCTAAATTTTAAGAAAAAAATTTAAGCAGATTAATTCTTGATAATATAATCATAGAATAATTTAAATTGGAAAAGGCATCTAAGATATCAAGTCCAAACACTTGCAAAACTAACACTACTACCATTAAACCATGTTCCTTAAAGTCCCCCTTACATGTATTTTAAAAATCTGAAGGGATGAGGACTTCTTCACTTCCATTGATAACCTGTTTCAGTATTTGACAAAACTTTAGGGAAGAAATTTTTCTTAATATCTAATAATGAAGGTCATTTTGTCTATTCCTATTTCTGGTTACTTGGGAGAAGAGACTGATCATCACTAATTTTGTTAGCTTAGTTTCTTCTGGTTTATTACTTCCTGGTCTTCATATATGCAAAGAATAACATCTTTTCATGTTACTGAAAATGTAATAATTAATTGATGTGATATACATTTCATCTTTTACAGCAGTAGATCTCTAAAAGCAGTATAGACTCTGGATTAAAATGAGAAAGGATCTATGTTTTCTCCTCCCCCACTCACACAGAGTGTGAGTAAGGAACTCATACATTAAAATTTCAAATTATTTATACAAAACCATATTTTCACCTAATAATGATTTAAGTACATGACTCTTATCATGCACAGAAAACATCATTAGGAGAAATGCTCCTATTTTATTCTAAATAATGCCCATAAGTCTCAAAATGTAATGCAATGCATGAATATCAGCCTGCTATAAAACCTAGGAGAAGCTGTTGAGCAGAAATTAGCCCTTAAATAAAATTTAAAGGTCTATGGAGAACACTCATTGTGAATAGAAAAGGTAGTTTTTGTTCCGTAATTGGGACTCATAATGTTTTCCCTGTTAGATCTTATTAACCTGTATATGCAGTGCACAGCAACGCACAGTAAGTTTTAACCACTTTATTCTTTGCAAAATCTTGCAATTACAATCTCCAAATATGTGAAGCTATTTTATGATGTTAATTAAGGGTCATGGAGTATTGTTTCCTACATGGTGTTAGTAAGATGGTGAACTGTAACAGTTTGCTGGAGTTTTAGTTAGCACTCTATTAACTATACCTAAGTGGCTTGCTTATCTTCTTTGTTTAGCAGGTCATTTGACACCCAATAATTTCATGTTATGAAAGAAAATGCATAAAACTATGGCAGCTTAGAATATAGCAGGGTTTTTTTTTTTCTCAGACTCTCTCTCTCTCTCCCTCTCTTTCCTTTCCTATCTGTTTGTGAAGAAGGAGAAAAATTAATGTTGACAGGAATATGCTGGTAATAATGAACATTGCTCAAATAGTGATTTTTTTGTTACTATTATTTTAATAATTTACAGAAGTATATCCATAAAGTTGTGTAGAGCTCCAGAATAAAAGATGCTTTAAACATTTAATAAAGAAGTTGTATATTCTTTCCTTTACTTTTTTAAATGAAATGGTAGCACATCAGAGTGGTATTTGGTTAGGACAACACTAACACAGTTCTGGATTTCCAGTTTCTTACCTTTCCATGTGAAGGTCACCAAATTAATTTGAGTACCAGATTAAGTCAGTGTTTTGCTGAAACAAAAGGTTGTAAGATTCCTATCAGTAAGAAGAAGCATCAGACTTTCTCAGAAGTGTCCAACAAAACTTCTAATGGCAATAAGACAAGTTTTAGATCAGTGCCTGCTTATTTCTAGGATATTTATTAAGTAAGTAAGCCTCAGATGCAAACCCATAAGGGCCTTCTACAGGACTTCCACACAACCTCAAAGCATGGTATCTTTTGTGTACAAAAACTTGCAACTAATACTCTTTACAGGGTCAGTTAATATTCTTATCTCGCAAAGACCAATAGAAAGTGCATAAATGACCCTTCATCTAGGTTGACACAAGTTTGTCTTTAGGTGGCTAATGTTTTATTTTTCTGCTAATATAGGTATTAGTCTAGCAAATGTACAGGAAAAGAATTTCTCTATCCTTTCCCAAACAAAACAGAAACTGAACTGTTATTTTGTTGTGTTGAACATGCCTGTTTCCTCTCTTCCCCCTTGTTCTCTCTTCTTATTCTCAAATATGCATATGAAGAAAAAGAAGAATGTACAGATGACCTCCTTCCTCTCTCCCAATTCTTTAAGTTAAATTTTCAATTAATCATTTTCTGGCTACATATCAGTTGTATACTTTATAAATACTAAATACAATTTTTTACATCATGGGAATATTAAAATTAAACTGACAGAACCATATATATTTGATCATCACTACCAAAACCACAAAATTAGAATGTTGCTAGCAGTTATGTCCCTTCTTGAAACAATTAACAGGGGTGGATCATACTTAAATCATACCTACACAGTAAATATTTGCAGACACCTCATTATAATTTGAAGAAGATGACCTCCAAAATGAAAGGAGACAAAAAGGAATTATACTGGTATCTAGCTAGATTAAACCTCCAGCGACCTATTTTTAGGTTCCTAACATATAAATTATATAAAGTAAGAGTTTAAGCCTCCACATTTAACATTTTTTAAAAAGGAAAGAGTCTCTATTTTTTCAAACAAAACTGGTTGAAAATAAAATAATTAGATAGATTAATTAAAAATATGACTGAAAATCAAAACAGTCCCTAGTGCAGATCACTTGATGACTGAAATTTACATCTCCTGTTGCAAATCGTACGCTCCACAGGTAAACACCTTTCTGAAGAGCTAATTGAAACACAGGTGGTCTATAAAATTACTACAATTAGAGAAAACAAATCAAGATGCACATTTTTTAACCCCCTCTCTTTTTACTTACATTCAATGACTTTGACTGATTAATATCAGAGCATATTTTAAACATTTGAAAGGTAAGGTACTTTTTCTAGAGCTGGGCAGTAAAGGAATCACATAGTAGCTGTTGTCTCGGATACGACCAGCGTATTTTAAAAGCTGTTACATTTGTGTGTGGTCAAGACAAAACACACTGCAAAAACTTTGGCCAAAGGTATGACCCTCTACCTTCAACGTAAATCACATTCTTTATATCTAATTTTAGGTGTTTATCTCCTTTTTTAAATCAGAGGTTTCTCTGACATGGAATACTTCTGTTTACAAGTCACCTATCACTTCTGTGTGTAGAGGAAATCTAAGAAGACTGATCTCCTAAATTAAAGAAACTTGTTTTCATATGACAACTCTGAATCTCTAAAGCAATGTTTCCTGGTCAACATTTATACAGGCAGAATACTAGAAGGACTTGTAGTCCTCTGTACCTCTTTTATGAAGTTGCATATTTAGATTCCACTTCTTTGTTTCAGTGTTGTTACCAGATATAAGGAAATACTTTTTTGCTATTGGACATTATACTGATTGCAACTTATTCCTTATTCAACTTTATCTGATCATATCCAATGGTACTTCAATCTGCTGAAACACATGGATGTATTGTTCTTTGTAGAGTTTAGGCTTGAAACATGGAAGCTTGTATAAATTTGTATTTCAGAACACATGGAATGTCAGAAGCATAGACTGGAGATGTGTGTAGTGGAATGTTCCCACTACCCACCAATTAGATTAAAAAAAAAAAAGAAGATAATATGGCCTGTTACATTAACATTTGATCGATTGCAGCTCTAAAATTAAAAAAAAAGATATTAGTAAACTCAATAGTAAATAAAAAAAACTGACAAAAACTGCAACTGATGTACCTTGTTTGTTAGAAAGAGGTATTTTACATGCTTGATTTTAGTAAAGAATGTGACTCCTGAGACACTTTTCTGTTATATCATTGTGTCACTTGTAACCACCCTTCAAAGTTTTTCAGGATTTCTTGTTTGTTTTGGGATGAAGAAGTGATATTTAGTAATTCTTCTCTCTACAAACTTCAGCGTGATATCGTTTTCAATTCTAAACTTGGCAAACCTGACTTCTGGCCCAGTTTCATTCCCGTTTATGGCCAGCTTTAGGCATTTAGCTGAAGCTACCAAGTGATGACCAAGTTCCTAAAAACATTTTGAAGATGATCAAGTTGCTAAAGTATCCTATGAGGATACTCAAAACCTCTTGCAAAAGTGACTTAGTTCCTTACTGCTCTCTATTGTTTTTAGAGACTTTTCTGGGATTTTAAGGCTTCCTAGCTCTGTGTCTGTTTAGAACCACAAGTGAGATGAGTCCAAGCCATTGCTCTTTCTGTACTTATATGTTGTCGGTACAAATAAAGATAAAGTATGACAAATTTTGGAGTGGGAAAAGAGGGAGGAGGAGAGAAGAAAAGGTTTTTCATTTCTTGTTCTAGATTTGAACACAAAAAACAAACTGAGAAAAAATAATGTCTGTAGATAGTGGTTTGAGAGCAGAATATTGTCAGCATCCTATGCTTTTATACTGCAATCAAAACCATTCGTGTTTGGAATGATACAGAAATGATAAAACCTTTTCCTGCATATCCAAAATAAATAGCAATCAGTATTGCTGATTCACAATGTAGTAATTTATTCTTGAAGTACCAAGAGCCCTCAGACCCGAGTAGGTTTTTGTTTTGCTCATAGAAATGAGCATTGGCCCAGTCTTGTGCTGTTACTAGTGATTTCTGAACACCCTCATGTTTTTATAACATGGAGCAGATGGCAAAATGAGAATTGTGTTTAGATGTCTTGTCATTCTTTTATATTTTTTTAAATCTTGACATGTATATGATGCTTTCCATGTTCATTGTTATATTCCTCATTTGTTTGGAATATCTAGGCATGTTTATGCTTGCAGTTTCAAAGTTGTACTTATTTGTCACACACACCTCTGTAGTACCGCTTCACAACTGCACAAAGAAATTAATCACAAAGGTCAAAATCTCTTCTAGAAAAAGTCATCAGATAAGATAAACTGATTTGCTTGCAGAAAAATTCTTTATTAAAAGTAATACACCTAAATAATTTTCACATATCTGAGACAGTTACCTGTCCATACATGGTGTCATTACTTGCTCTCTAAGTAGTTCTGCTCTGAGGCTTTTTTCTATAAGCAAAGATGTATTAAAAGGTGTTCAGATCTCTAAAGAAGTTTCAAGTACTTTTGGAGCTTTGTAAATCAAATGGATAAAATCAAAACAATAAAGAAGAAAATGAATAAAAACGTTTTAATATTTGGCTTAAAGCCAAACTTACCATTAAAGTTGTAAATATCACCACTAAATAGATAACAATATAAAAATATATGTAAATCGATATAAATGCCTATGTAAACCTATTTATGAAAATCTATTTTCAGCAACTTGCAGCACTACCAACTCAGTTGTACTGTGCTTTCCTTTTTGAAAAATATTGGCACAAGAGACTTGACATTTTAAAGAAACAGGCATACATAAATGCCTTTAGATACTATTAGTACTATTTTTGTTCAGTGGACTTTATACACATTAAAAAATGGCTTACATTTATTATACCTGTTACTCAGGGGAAATTATCCATCAATCATTGAATAAAAGCTTCTCCTTCTAATGACATAATTTTAATGATACTAGTGTAGTTTTTCAGAAATAAAATACATGGCATGTAATCAGACTTCATTTTCTTCACTGGAATAACCTTTGTGTTGCCAAGGAAATATTATAGCACCACACTACCATTCCCAGTATGTGACAATTTGAGCCCATATGACAAGTATTTTTCAAATATAAATTCATTTAACTGAATATTGATGAGTCGTATCAAACATGCATGCCACATGGACGAAATTTCAATTATAGCAACTTAATCAACTAGGCAAAATTTTTATGAAAGGCAATTTTTTATGAGTTATTATTTATTTCATACATTAAATTTAATGAGATTTCAAATTAAGTATAGTCTTAATAGTAAATCTGTGAATATTTAAAAAAATCTTTATATTTTCATACCCGTGTGTCTTCTGTCCTTTTTCTTTTTTTCTTTTTGGGTTATTCAAGACCTGAACAGAACATGTGAGGGAGCAGTGAAAGGGAGAATGGACCAGATGTGGCTAATATCCCTAACTACTGCCTGCTACAATTACTAAGGCACACAAAATCCTTACCCTGCAAATCTAGAACAGGTGCATTGTTGAGGCAGTTTTTAGTACTCTGACACAATATTTTATTCTTTTATAAACTGATTTGTTTAATTTGCTCATATTGTATTGGTTTTGTTCCTCAAAAGGTTGGATGAAGTAAAAGGTTGAAGTCTACTTGGTAATACTCTTGGATTTTGTTTCTTCTTGTGATATTTTTACCTCCTTTTTCTTCTGAAATAAAAGCATAGGGAAAATACTTAGTACATGGCAACCAACTATAAATACATAAATATTTTTTAAACAGAGGATCAAAAGGATATATCAGTTGCAGAAGAAGAATAGACATAGTTCCAAAAGTGACTTTAGTCAGATAGAATTTATATTGTGACTGAGGTTTAGAATCTTGGATTAATTTTCACTTTTGTTCCTCTCTTGTATTTGGTAGTGTTCATTTTTATCGTGCTGCATCTATGCTTTTAATTGAACATGATATACACAGCAAATTAGACAACTACTCAGTGAGGAAGAAATAGGTGGTCCTGAGTATGCTTTTTTTTTTTTCCATGTACAATGTACAGCAAAGGGAAAAATCATTCAGAAATGCAACAATTTCTCTGATGTGTTACAGTCACAGTAAATAGTTGAGAAACTATTTCTTTCATAATTTTATTAGGAAAATGGGAAGGATTAAAATGGTGGATGGGAGAGGAGATGACAGATCTGCATTATTCACGAGAGAGGGATGTAGAGAGAAACAACACATTCCACACAAAGCAGGATTCACCTCTCACTGAGTTCTGGTTTCTTTTAAGAGACAAAAAGATATGGTGATTCTCTAACACAAGTTGTAGGACATACAAAACATGACCCAAGAAGAAATAAAAAATGAGAATTTATTAGAATCTTAGAATAGATTTATATAAAGTTGTTTTTTAAAAAATGCTTGAAAACATAGTAACATTCCACTTGATGGAATGCGCTTTTTAGCAGATGGAAAATGAAAGTTCCTAGAGTTGCATTTAGCCATGAAAAGCCATATTATTAATTAAATATGTTTTGAACAGGAAAAAGATGAAAAACAATATTGAAGCTTAAAAGGATACAGCATATATTTGCTACTAGCTAAAATTTAAATCTAACTATACAATGCAAAATACTAATTTAAATAAAGACTGAAACATATTTTTGAGATTTTATCTATGATAATGACCACATTTAAAATGTCACATCATTTTTAGATAAAATTTTAAAATGAAAAATGTTGAAATTAAATACTTCGATGTTTTCAATTTCCAACACAGCAGTTATGAAAATGAAATAAAGGTATTGCTGCTTTCTAAATGTGCAAGCAGGTCTTATTGGTCACATATTCAATTTCTAGTGAAAGACTACCATCTTTCTAAAAGATTATAAAACATTAGTATTTTCTCAGCAGCCCTCAATTTTTTGCTATGGATCATAAAATTACCTCCTTAGAAGATAAGTTTTCTAGATCTATTTATTTTTCAATTATCCGTTCAGAAATTAAAAATTTGGATTTTACGTTACGATCACAGGAATCTCTCCTACCCAAATCATGGAGAGGAGTGGCGCACATTTTCAGGAGTCAAAGTATATTATTCAAAAGTTCATGAATAGTAATTGCTGTCATTTGATAAATGCCACCCTAGAGTCTCTTTAATAAATTTATCAATTTTTTTTTTTCATTTATTATATACAATTTTCACACATTAGATATTTACGCACCTGAAGGCAAATAGCTCTCAAAACATGGAAATTTTTCCACAGAATATATACTTTTCTTCAACAGATTTGTTCACTACTTTAATATCTGCTATGTGATGTTTTGCCAGAATGCATGAAATACTGGAAAAAAATCATAAATGTGTCAAGATAGTTTTTATTTTTTACATATCACAAAAATAACAAAAGGATTCTTCCCTGCTAGGCATTTCAAATGCAAATTGTTTTTTTCAACTAAGTATACATTTAATTTTCCACAATACACTGATAAAGATTTTACATTTTCATAAATATGCCAACTTCAGAAATCTGCATTTGTTTTTTTTTAATAATTTCACAAGTTCAAGCAATGTCTGCTTGGAAAGAATAGATAACCATGTATAAATTCTCACAGGATATCTGCAATGACAGTTAGACATATGCTTAGGCCCATATCTAGGCTCACATTAGCTGTATATTTTTAAACATTGCCTGTCCATCTCTAACAGCACAGCAAAAGCCAGCCAAAGGCCAGTTCTGGACCTCTGCACAATTTTTACTGTTCCTGAAACTTCCTAGTTTGTAGTTCTCTCCTACAGACTGTGTTTCCATGAGGTGGCTTTTATCAACCCCTAATTTTGTTGTGCTTCCTTTCAATTTCTTTCTGCCTTTATTTGCTTTTCAGACTGCTCAAAAATGCTTGTAGCATCTCTCCTGCCCTGAATTGCAACTTTTTCAGGGCCTTTAGAAGAGCATGGTCAGAAATACATGGTCTCAATTTGATATCTACTGGGAAGAACTATAATTTTATAACACAGCCAGATCACATTTGAAGCTTAATTTAGATCATATTACAGTCCCAGAAGGATAGCTAGGACAAGGAAATTTCTTTATACGAGGAAACTCTGTTTAAATGCTATGTAAGTTTGTTTCTTTTTATATATATATATTATTTTTTTTTCACAAGTAGAATAAAGGAAAACATGCCAGTGGTCCAAGAGCCTTGCTTTCATACAACACTCCCTTGCAGGGCAAGGGGTTTACATTTTTTTTACATTTTACAGAGAAAAAAGAATTGAGAGAGATACCTTTGTGTTATCTCTGGCCATGACTACCCTTAAAATACCTGATACTGCAGTGATCTTATAGACAGTCAAGCCAGAACATTCCTTCTTCATTATGTAGCCTGGATGAATCCTCTAAAAGAGCTTCTGGCATTGCTGTCAAGTGATGTTGCCTGTTCAGGTGTATACTATCAGGCCAATTGTCTTGTAAAGTGGGCCACTGCCTCCAGCCTGTATTTTGGGATGAGCCCCTGAATTGAGATAAATTTTAAACTCTGTGTAGGAATTGTCTGGCAGAAGACCAGACAGCCTGATGAATGTCAAAGGTGAGTGGTTCAAGCTGTAGATCTTGAACCCACGATTAGGATGGTACAGTAGCAGTCTTGGAGAATCTCTTTATCAGAAAATTCCTGGATCTTCTTATGTGCAGTATCTGTTCGGCAGCATCTTTGTTATGTGTTTTGCATAAAGAAAAAAGGTAGGTAATATATTGTGGGAGATTTTGCTCTCATTGGACTTGATCAGTGGTCATGTAGTGCAGTAATTATGTAGGGATAATGCTCAGTGATTACTTCTCATATTTGCTTGTAAATATGTTACTGAAGCAGATGGAAAAATAAGCAAAACCAAGAAGCATGTTGTTTAAAAAAAAGTGCGACACAAGCAAAATATATTAGGACTGTCTCAATGACTATAGTATCTCACACTGTCATGCAGGCATTGCTCCAAAATCATTTTTATATATACATTCATGAATGTCAGTGACAAATGAAAGTCTAGATAAGAATTTCAAAGGCCAATGAGGTGCTTTAACTCTTGGTTCATTGAAAGTGTGAGCAGCCCTTGCTAATTCATCTTGGCAGAAGGGAGATCATCTCCGTTTTTGGCTGGATTTTTAGGGACAAAATATGTTAAGAGAGGTACGTCCAAGCCATCTATTCCTTTCCTCTCACTCTGAATCTATGAATGCTGAAACTGGGACAACTGCTGACAATGATGCAGCAAAGAGAAGACAACTTCCACGCATAGCTGGTGTTACAGGCAGAGCAAGGCTGGTAGGAGGAGTACCTAATGACTTGTTGGAGAAGTCTTTACTTATTTTTTACTGCTGATGAGGTAAAAATGACCTTATCTTATTTAAGGTGCCAGTTCAAGTGTGGTCCCCAAATGCATCATTCCAGAACTCCAGTGTTATTCCGTAGAGGCAGCTCTGAACAAGTAGAAAGATGAGAAAACCCTTTCCACTCTCATTTGCTCTTGTATCACACTGGGATATAGAGGTGAGAAAGGAAAAGGATGAGAAGGGAAAGAAGAAAAGCAGGCAAAAAATACTATAAATATTTCTTCATATTTTTACCTCTAAATTAAAGCCCTCTGTAGTATTTATATTTTTCTCACCATTCTGGATAGATTAATTTTCACTTATTTGGTTATCATGCAGTGTTTCTCATAAGCCCAAGTTGTCTTTTACTTTAACAAAGCTCTCTGTTGAAGTTGTTACTCCTACTGGCCTAATTACGGTAAAAGTCTTTCCAGAAAGAATACACTGAAATTCAATAACAGATGAAACAGTTTATATAGACCATTAAATTGGCACTACATTATTCTCAAACAGCAAATACAGGAAAGCTTATTTAAATCAATACATTTTTCGACAGACAAATGACTGTTTTTTTTTCTTCAAATATCCAATCCATAAATTTCAGAAAGGCAAACTGCCACAAGAGAACTTCACGCAGGCTGTCCAGAAAATTACTTCCACAAGAAAGTTAAGCCCTGATGTTTTGCACACCAGTATGTTGTCAGATGATTGGTTATTAGTCATATCACTTTTATTTTGAGCGTCTCTGACAGAACTGTGTTCCTTCAGTTGATGATTTTCTTTTTTTTAATTACTAAAAATAATTTGAATATGAATAATGCATTCAGATAATGTGTGTCTGCATTTATGCAAATATTTTGGAATTTCAGAGAAATTTGCCTGTACACACAGAGACACAGTGAGGCATCCTGAGATAAACCCTTTTCATCCAGTGAGATAAGTTTCTATCTACAATATTCTGTCCCTGTTAATACTGAAATGCTTATTCCACATGTTCTCATCTTATCTGTATCTGGCTTCATAAATCAATGCTGATGAGGTTTAGCAATGTCCTGGCCACAACATCAAAAGGAAATGAAATCTGGTACTACCCAAACACCAAAACATTTGCAGTTTCCTCTGCGTTCACCTTCCTGTATCTTCCCTTGACCAAATAAGATTCTAGTATTGCTTTTAGCTAACTTATAATTACATTTTCTATATAAACTATAGAAAAATAGCTTCCTTAACATCTCTAACATCAACTGAAACTTCCATTTGAAAATCAGGTCTGATTTCAGGTATGTTTGTAATTTCAGTGGTTTTCACGTGGAGCAATTCTCTAATATCTAAAAACAGTAGCAGTCCAAGAGTTGTTAGATTATTATTACTACCAAAAGAATTTATTCTGGAAATGTGATGAACAAACTCCACTGTGTTAGGCATCAAAATCTTCAGAAAACTACTGGCACTGATCCTCACCATTTTGCAGGACTTTAGAAGCCGGGACAGATCGGTTCAAAGCTGCAGAATAACCTAATTTTACTAGTTGACTAACTTGTTTGGTGTATGTCAATTCTCCTCTAAGAATGCCACTGTACTCAGGAGTAGAGTGACTCAGACTGGCTCAGGAGTCTTGCAGAAAGTATGTTGGCTACCACTGCTACGTGTACTTCTGCATGGTTCACTGCTACTTATGCCCTTTCAATTAAGATATTCCCTCTGAAGGCATGTATTCACTCTTTATGTATCTGTCCCAGCGTAAAATAATTTATATTGCAGTTCTGAGGAGATTATGGCCCCAGTTTCTGTTTGTTTGCTACAAATTCAAGTAGTCTTATCACTTACCATTCTGTCCTGCCCTTTAAGGACAAGTTGTCAAGACAGAAGTTTCAGAAGGCCTCCTATTTACTAACATAAGGAACCTGCTACACAGAACACCAACTGCCATTGAGGTTCATTTGGTTAATGTTTCAATAAAAAACAGTAAAGGGTGGATCACAGGGAAGGGGTTGGTGCTATGTTTGGTGTCACAATTTGTGACCTGTCGTTACAGATATCACCATCACGTTGATATCTCAATAGAATGTGGTGAAATGTTAGCTACTTCGAGTGCTCAATCTCTTGTCAACCTATCTGCTTCACAGAGCTTCCATATCTTCTCAGGGACTCCTGGTCAACACAGTACATGTGTAAGGTCACAGTCAACAGTCTAGCAATGATTTTGACACAAAGAAAATGTGAAATAATACTTTCTTTTTAAGAGTAACTGGATGCCAATTATTGATAAGTGGATACGCACTCATTATGTGATGCCTATATAAGAGTAAATGATTACTCCTATACATAAACATTTGCTGAAAGAAAAGGATGGAGAGATTATATAATATATAATCTAAAGAATGATGAGAATAAGGCAGATTGGACTTCACATTGCGCTTTTCAAGATCCTCCACTGCAGTGATAATCCCAGCTGCTTCTGCTAACCCTGTTTTATGAAATCTGACTCTTCAGAAATGATACCATGAAGGAGCAGGGAGACCTGTATGAGAGTAGATACTAGCATCAATGTGTCAGGAAGATATTTAGGAGCGCTAGTGGATCAGATACACAGTAATGGGCACTACATTTTTATCTAGAGCTTGCTAAACCTAAAGCTACATTATGAATAAGAGCATGTATCCTTCCTTCTAAAAAGGATCTAATTCCAAACATGAATAACAGCATGATATCTTCATTTCAGTTGTTGGCTGCTGTGGCTGTTGGGATTGAAAGTCTGATTAAATTGGCATTATAAAGAAATTCCCTCCCGTTTTCTTTCATGTGCTCCACAGCCCTGGATCACTTATTTTGGCTGTTCTCACTGTCTCATGTTTTCAGACACATTCATTTATCACAAAGCAAGGCACTTTCCTGTTTGTGTTTCCACTTTACTCTAAAGTACACACAGAAAAACATTACAGGAATGCAGGGTTGCAGCAAATAAATTGTCTGCACTTAGTCTGCAATATGTCTGCAGCCATTCAGCCTTGTATGATTTCTTGTTGCAGAGATAGAGTTAAAAGGCTTCTTGTAAACAACCATTTAATACAGCATTTTCTGATGACGTGACTCTTTGATCTCTTTTTCTGCTGAGAACTGTAGTATATACTATGGAAATTTTATGTTCTTTGTAATGAAATGTCTTAAAGTCTCATTTAATAATACAGTTGTCCATATATCTCAAAGATATACGGTATACAGTAATTTAACTGGAATCAGATTGCCATGCAGCTCCCACAAATCTGAAAGTTTCATACCAAAGAAATTAAAAAATCAACAGTTTCCAGAAGGATTAAAGGAAGTGTCACAACTTGAGGTGTTGATGAGCTACACTAGACAAAGTGATAGTCATCACTACATTTATTATGTTTGCTACTGGAACAAAACTGTGATAGGACAGAATCTTCTGAGTAGCATTCCTGTTTTAACCACATGAAGTGTATGTTGCCTTCTCTCAAGAAAAGAAATTAAATAGATACTCTTCAAACAAAAAACCCCATCCCAAACTAGAAAGGATTTCTACTGTACAATAGATGAATTTTTCCTTTAATTACTGTATAAAGTGAACATCCTTCACAGCAGAAGTAGCCTTGTAATAAAACGCGAACAAACTCAATTCCTTACTAAATACTTGTCATTTATGCCACTGCAACAGGTAGGCATGCTTTCTAAACTAAATAATTGATTTGTGATTTGCATGGAATGAACAACCAGGTTCAGTATGATATATTTATACACTCCTAATGCTTTTTGCTTCCATTTTAAAAATTTTTATCTTAACATTTTCTAACACTTTTTTACTGTTTAGATGAAGTTTAATTTTTAAAATATAAGATTACACTGGAATATAAATATATGGGAAACTACTTGTTGAAGAGTTATCAGAAAACAACAGAGTCTTTGATCTAACATGACTAAAGCATGCCTTTTAAAGTAATTTTGGAAATTAGTATTTTCCTTCTTAAAGTCTCTTAGACTGCTGTTATTTACTTTTTATTTTTTTGCTTAAATTACATGTGTTCAATTTTTTTGTTTAAATTGCATGTGTTTGTTTTGTTTTTTTCTTTTTTAATAAAGATTATACCATAGCCTAAAATTAAAAAGTAACAGTGCAGAAAGAAATTCAGATATCTTTAAGCTCCACAGTCTCAACAAATTGCAGTATTCTTGTGCCTACTTTTAATTTCATTCTTCTGCTGGGAAAGACTTCACTGTAAATGTCTATTTTTCATATGGATGGCCTCATTCACAAGACACTAAAGTTTCTGGTTTTCAGGTTGGTTTTTGTTTGTATAATATGCACAATTGAAAAAGCAATGGTTTGAAAATGAAAATATTTGACTTGAACCAAATTTTTAAGATACGTCAATATTTTTGTGTTGTAATATTTACATTGAATTTATTTTTGTATAGTGTGGGTTTGGATTATATATTTTTACAGTTTGTCTTCAGAAATTGCCATATCTAATGAGAAAAACGTCTTCAGGCGTTGGCAGTGGAAGGCATCCCGTCAGGCTTCAAAAGGATTTAAAATACTTTTATTTTCTTTTTCTTCTTTGAATATCCAAGGTAATATTCAGACCACCTAAGTTAGAAAAAACAGTATCTAATATTGAAGTTCCCTAATCATCAGTGCAAATACACCATATTAAGTCGATGTGGTTTTTGTACAGTTAATAAGAGAGACAGAGACTGCTGAGTAATGGCTAATAAATTCTCTGCATTATCAAGACAACTGTCTGGAGTTCCCTGTAGAGAAGTTAATAGATTATGGGTCCCTTTCTACGCAGATTAGGTAAAATTCTGGGCCCACTGATTTGGGGCATCAGTCTTCTGAAACTCAGATGGAAATCCATACATAACTTTATTGAGCTCCTGAGATGTCAGTGTTAAGTTCAGGAGCTCTAAGACAGGGTGTCTACCGAGGAAGTGATTGCCCTAGACCAAGGGAATATAATACAACAACTGCCACATCCCAGAAAGGAGGTCGCAATCGCATCTCCTGATGAGGAACATGAAATTGTCTCTCTGTGTAAAGAAAAAAAAATGTTATACTTCAAGCATCAAAGATAGAAAAGGTTTAAAAAGGAGAGTAGGCAACAAGATGAGGGCACTCAAAGATAGAAAAGGTTTAAAAAGGAGAGTAGGCAACAAGATGAGGGCACTTAGTGTCAGGGAGAAGGATCTTCAGTGGATTAGATTGGTGAAAATAAAAAAAAAAAATTGCTGTGGTGCTTTTGTCCCTGAGCCTGTTTACTATAGTGTAGATAATCGTCTTCAACTGCCTTGCTCTCAGTAAAAGTAATACCTGCTCATGCCTTGCAGGGTAATGTCTTAGTTGTCTAACTACAAATGAATTAAGGGTTCCACTCCATAGACATCATCAGTGTTTTTTGAGTCGAGGTTTACACTAAAACAATGAACCCTCCCTACTAAACCTTCCTCTTTCATTCTTTCATTCTTTCAGTTTTGATACTCAAAAATCAATTTAACATTGAAGAACACTGACATCAGGTTTTTGAGAGTTAATTTAATAATTTAAATACATGTAATTATTTCTCTTATTCATTCGGGGAAGGAAGGATGAAGATGAGGTTAGACTCAAATGAGTTAAAAACCTGGATTTTGTGCCCCTGGAAAATGTGGTGAGGAAATAGAAAATACATAGTGGTGAGGAAATAGAAAAACAAATGAAAAATCCCGAAGGATGAGGAGCAATCACTGTTGCGAGGGTTAGCCATAAGTTCTGCTTCCAGTGGTTTGAAAGGAAGTATACCCCACAACCAGATGAACAGTGTTTTTTGATGAAGACTGAACAACAGAATGTTATTCTCAACTCTTCATCACTGCATTCCCCAGGGTATTTTATTCTTCTGTAGTTAAAAGCGGAATCAAAATATTGCCAAATGCTGACATTGTGTGAAATTCATCTCTTTCTGCACAAATAATTGAGCTGTGGCGTTGGAATGGCACTTCTTTAGCACATTTTATTTAGAAATAGAAGAAAGGGAAGCAATTCAAAATCATATCAAAGTAGTGAGATATGATGAATGTAAGTTAAATGAAAAAGCTGACTAGTAAGATGATTTCTGACATTTCTAAAATTATACTTGTAAAAGTCAATAAAATGGATTGAAAAATTCCTTTTAAGATTTAAACTATTCATATAAAGAGAGTCAACATCACTATATCACACAGATAAGTCTTCTACAACACTTTTATTTTTGTTTCCCAGTGACTAAAGTAGAAGCAGTATAGTAAGTTCCTGGAGTGTCCTGACACATCAGCTAGGGAGGGAGCCAGCTAGGGAAGGCATCCCACTGGACCAGTTGCTTGTGCACAGAGAAAGACTGATGTCACGTGGTGGTTGAAGGATGTCATGGGCACAAAATGACAGTTTTCAATTCTCAGAGAACTGAGGCGGTGGGCTAGCAGAACTTCAAATTACAGAGGCCACTTTGGTCTCTCTAGGGGACTGTTTGAGAGAACCCCTTGTGGTGCAGTTCTGAAGGGCAAAGGGGTCCTGGAAGGTTGGAAATTCTTCAAGAAGGAGATCTTAAAGACACAGGAGCAGGCCATCCCTATGTGCCAAAAGAAGAGTCAGATGGGAGGAAGATACACCTGGCTGAACAGAGAGATAGTTTTCTCTTGACCTCAAGATAAAAAGAAGGGAAAGTTTTTAACCTTTGGGAAAAGAGGCAGGAAACTCAAGAGAACTACAAAGTTTTCATAAGATTATGCAGAGAGAAAAATAGATAAACTAAAGCCAACTAAAACTTGTATTAGTTTTCAGAAAGATCATAAAAGATCTATAAAAAATGCATTAGCAACAAAAGAAAGGCTAAGGAAAATCTCCATCCTTTATTGGCTGTGGAGGAACGTAGCAACAAAGAATGAGAAAAAGACTGAGATACTTAATGTCTTCTTTGCCTCAGTCTGTAACAGTAAGAACAATTGTTCTCAGGGTATCGAGTCCACTGAATTGGATTGAATTCAGGGACAGGGAGCAGAATGAAGCCTCCATAATCCAAGGGAAAGTGATCATTGACTTCTACACCACTTACACACACACATCTATGGGTCAGATGAGACCCACGCCAAGGAATGGAGGGATCTGGTGGAAAGCCTCATTGAAGCACTTTCCATGATTTACCAGCAGTCCCAGGGAGGTCCCAGTTGACTGGAGGCTGGCCAATGTGATGTCCATCTACAAGGGCTGAAAGGAGGATCGAGGGTACCACAGGCCTGTCAGCCTGGCCTCAGGATTGGGAAAGGCCACGGACCAAATCATCTTGAGTGCCATTATGGGCACATGCAGGACAACAAGTGGATCAGGCCCAACAGGTCCTGCTTGACCAACCTGATCTCCTTCTTTGAAAAGATGACCCACTTAGTTGATGAGGGAAAGGCTGTGGCTGTTATCTAGCTGAAGTTTAGTCAAGCCTTTAATGCTGTCTCCCACAACATTCTTCTGGAGAAAATGGTGGCTCACGGCTTGGATGGGTACATGGTTCCCTGGGTAAAAAACTGTCTGGATGGCCAAGCCCAGAGAATGGTGGTGAAGGGAGTTGCATCCAGCTGGTAGCTGGTAACCAGTGGTCTTAACCAGTGCTTAGTTTTCAGGTCAGTTCTGTTTAATATTGTTATCTGTGACCTGGCCAAGAGGATCAAGTATACCCTCAGGCAGTTTGCAGATGACATCAAGCTGAACAGGAGTGTTGATCTGCTGGAGGACAGGAAAGCTCTGCAGAGGGATCTGCCAAGGCCAGTAACATGAAGTTCAAAATGGCAAAGTGTCCAGTCTTGCCCTTGGGTTATAACAACTCTATGCAGCATTACAAGTTGGGAGAAAAGTAGCTAGAAAGCTTCCTGGTGGAAAAGGATTTGGGAATGCTGTTTAACAGCGGCTGAACATGAGCCAGCGTGTGCCCAGGTGGCCAAGAAGGCCAATGGCATCCTGGCCTGTATCAGCAATAGTGTGGCCAGCAGGACCAGGGCAGTGATTGTCCCCCTGTACTCAGCAGTGGTGAAGCTGCACCTTGAGTGATGAGTTCAATTTTGGACCCCTCATTACAAAAAAAGATGCTGAGGTGCTGGGGTGTGTCCAGGGAAGGCTATGAGAGCTGGTAAAGGGTCTGGAGCACAAGTGCTATAAGGAGCAGCTGAGGGAACTTGTGTTGTTCAGCCTGAAGAAAAGGAGGTTTAAGGGGAGCCTATGACACCCTGCAAATACGTGAAAGGAGGTTTTAGTCAGGTGGGGATTGGTGTATTCCCAAGTAATAAACAATGAGAGAAAATGGTCTCAAGTTGCTACAGGGAAGGTTTAGATTGAATTTTAGGAAAAAATTCTTCCCTGAAAGGTTTGTCAAGCACTGGAACAGTCTTCCCAGGTAAGTGGAGGAATCCTCATCCCTAGAGGCGTTTAAAAGGTGTAGATATTGTACTTACGGACACGGTTTAGTGGTGAACTTGCACATGCTGTGTTAAGGGTTGGACTAGATGATCTAAAATCTTTTCCAAGTTAAATGATTTGATGTTTCTAACTCCTTTGATTCCCATTTCTCCAGCCAAGAAAATGAGATGTCATGTGATCCTCAAAACTTTCATATTTTTATAATAAATTTATATCATTCTATAGTGCTGTTCTACAATGATCTGATTTTTATTGTTGTTTTATACCTCACTATGTATTGCTTGCTAACAATTGCAATTGCTTGCTCGCTCTTTACCTTTTGATTGAAGTATTTTGTGTGCTTCAAGTCCATCAGGGTGTGGGAATCAAACTTCAGTTTTAACTGAGAAAACAATGCATATGAAAATCTACTGAGTTGTGATTTAAGAGCTGTTAGGTGTCATCCCCAAAGACCTGAATATGATTAAAATGCTTGGTGCTATTTCTGCCATTAGAGAGAAGTAAGACTATAAGTTTTAAGGGACTGATTTTGCCCCTTTGAATTTTCTTTCAGGCAATTTTTCTGAGGTAAAATTTAATGTATAAACTGATTTTTAAAGATTATGTAAGAAGGACCCAACTCGGATTTATTAGTTACATGGAAGGAAGCCTTCAGACCCTCTAGGGTATCTGATGTTGCCTGTGGTATTGGGGTAAGGGTGGCATAAAAACAACTGGTTAGCCTTAGTAAATTTTTGGCCTGTCGTTTCTGTCTGGCTGAATGAATCTTGAAGAATATTATTTGAATGTGCAAATGCATATCATTGCTCCTGAGTACGCACCAAAGTGTTAAATTTATTTTCTTGATAATCAGATTACTTATATTACCTTTTATTGCGTGTGTGCTGTAATTTTTCAATAATAGGAAATACAACAAATAGCTGATCTGTAGATTTCTCCTTGTGCTTGGTTGTTGGAGAAAAAAAATTGAAAAACACTATTAAACCATGACTTTGGTGCAATATGGCCTATTTCCTGTGAATAATTGACAGAAATATAGTAAAGTGTTAGTGGTAAATTTGAAGTGGCATGCACAGTATGTGTTTAGAATGTTTATACAGTTCCGATTGATTCTCAGGGAGCTCAGACTAATTGGAAATAAGGTTTATGTGCAGCGAAGCAGTGAACCAGTGATATGGTGATACTGCAGAAGTGATTCCTGCCTCTGGCAATATTTTTATACATATCTGCAAAGCTCAGGAAAACTTTATAATTCTGAATTACTTAAATAATAGAAATACATAATTTTGTAAATGTAGCCGGGTTTACAGTATTTCAAATACGCAGCACTCCTATCAGAGAGAGAAGGAAGGATTAGCACTTTGCCCTTTCTCCCTTCAGTTCTGTTAGAAGGAACTGTAAAACTTGTTTTCACAAGCTGAGTTAATGATAGTTGGAATTTGAATGCAGGGATATTGAATTCTAGTTATTCAGTCTCATCTTCAGGGACAGGAAATTATCAGCAGATAACTGCTCATTTTACAGAGGCAAACATGTTCAGAACTATTCAAACTAATAACCTTGAGTTATTGTTCAACAGCTTTCAAACAGTAAAACTGTCCTGGCTTGTAAATTGACCTTAGTAGAATAGACTGTGGCTGTAATGGCCAGGACTTGGGATACTAAGACCTTTGTTAGGGATACGCACTGATTAATCCAAGCTAGCAACCAAGAACCAGAGAGCTCTCTGCTCACTCCCTGTTTGCCTGATAGGATGAGGGAGAGAATTGAAAGGTAAAAATAAGA
Organism: Phainopepla nitens; assembly: GCA_013400175.1. NCBI lineage: Eukaryota > Metazoa > Chordata > Aves > Passeriformes > Bombycillidae > Phainopepla > Phainopepla nitens. The sequence goes on from VXBQ01015955.1 coordinate 487,690, forward strand.
AAACTTACTTTTGTTGAGATGGCAACAACTTAGTAATTAAAACTTAGTAGTAGTAATAATGATAATAATAATAATAATGGTAATAATGAAAGACACAAAAAGAGGGAAAAGTAAAACACAGGAGAAACAACTGATGCAAATGAAAACAATTGCTCACCACCATCAGATTGAGGCACAGACAGTTCCCAAGCAGGGGCCCCAATGCCAGCTTTCTGCCTAGTTTATATGCTGAGCATAGTGCATAAGGCATCGGATATCCTTTTTGTCAGTTGGGGTCAGTTTTTCTGTCTCTGTCCCTCCCAGCTTCTTGTGCAAACTGAGCCTGCTTGCTGGCAGGGCATGAGATGCTGAAAAGCCCTTGACCTAGCATAAGCACTGCTCAGCAACAACTGGAACATCAGAGTGTTATTAACATTATTCTCATCCTAAATCCAAGACACACCACTGTATTGACTACTAGGAAGAACATTAACTCTATCCCAGCCAAAACTAGGAGAATATATTGTGGCCAGAGATGTTAGTACTGCCAGGAAACCCATACCCTAATTACAGTAATTACTTCAGGATCAAAATATTAAGGGTAGAGGTATAAAAGGCACCTGGAAGAATTTTATTTAATGAATAAATTCCTCAAAAAGCTGCATTTTTTTTGTTCATTTTCTTTTTTAGAACTCTCCTCTCCTCTCCTCTCCTCTCCTCTCCTCTCCTCTC
>VXBQ01015955.1:494976-510828 GCA_013400175.1 Phainopepla nitens
TTTTTTTTTTTTTTTTTTTTACGGTGAGAACTTTCTAAATTCTCAGGCACTAGAGCTGTATCTTCAACAGGTGGAGGTCAGGAGTATCCCTGATCCTGGCTGAGGCATTTGACCCAGACAAAAAGAGTTTCAGCCATTTAAGAAAGCTGTTGTAGAGGGAAAAAAAGAAATCACAGAAAACTCCACACCTTAACATAATCACTTCAAAACTAAACTGAGACTTTACAGCTCCTTTCCAATTCAACAAACTCTATAAAGTATGAGTAGAAAGTCAACATTTTTAATAACTGCATGCAATTCCTTTAACTGCTGTTGCAACCCTCATGACACTAATTCTTGCTAGCCTGTTCTTAGCAATATATTACTGAATCAGGCTGCAGTGTGAGATATCCAGGGCTGGAAACAGGGCCCAGGCACACAGCTAACAGGCTGGCTGCTGTGGAACAGCTGCATTTTATCTTGAAAGTTGTGGTTACTCTTTGTCTGCGTGGACTGAGACAGTGTAGTGTACTAATTTTCTAGACCTTCTGCACCTCTGTAACACTAAATAAGCACATAAATTTAAATTTTTACTTGTACAGAGAGAAAAGAATTCCCAAGATTTATTTTTTTCCTTCTTCTTTTTTTTTTTAAGAAGATGATTGATTGGTTGTAAATTACAACTTCTACTTTTTTAAGAAATAGAGATTAGAAATAAGTAAAAAGAGATAACATTATCTGATACTGACAGGAAAATAATATAGTAATGGATTTAAGCAATTTGTGTTTTAATATCGGGAGATAATTACAAAATAAATTGCTTTAAAATATTTTTTGTCATATAAATTGTTATATATTTTCCTTGTGAGATTTTGCTGAACAATGAGGGCTTATTGCCTTGCAAGAAGCGTCTTTTTCAGAGTTATTATTAGTGAATTTCTACTCCGTATTATTTTAATCTTTTTCTTTATGATCAATAAGCTGCATTTTGAACTGTGGACTTAAGGTCTGAGAACCTACAGATAATGTATCAGTTAATTTAATAATAATGTCTGTAAGTTTGATGAATGATGAAAAAATATGTAATTAGCAAAATGGTATTTCAAATTTTTCAAGCTTTCTGAATAGTCATACTACTTTCCTAGCTGGTTCATAAGAAATAAATAAACTCACAAGATTTTAGATAGTTCAGGCCCATTGTTTGGCACTGCTTTGTTGGGTTTTTTTAAAATCCTTCATATTTTGTTCTCAGAACTAGCCTTTTAAGCAATTAGTTGCTTTTAATGTCTTCATTTTCATTTAAGTGCTCAACAATCAAGATAATTAGAATTAATTCAGCATTGTCATATTATGCTAATGGCAAATCTGCCACTTATCACTAGCATCCTGCAGACACAATGTTATCAGAGAGATATGACTGGTCCACTTTATCATTTTAACCAAAGACTTTAAATGGATATTAACCAGTGGGAACTGGCTTCTTCCCAATATAAATTTATGCAATTTCTGATGAAGAATTGTCTCTTAAGTGCTGGTATCTTTGTGCTTCAATTCAATTTTTGAGTTCATTCACAATAGATATAAAGACTTCCTTTGAACAATTAATTTTATTCATATTAATTTGTGGGGCAGATCTGCTTAGTTCTCTTTCATATAAATAGAATAGTTACATACAGAATCTGTTTCAGTTCAAGCACAATTTGCCTGACAGTGTAAAGTGACTTTTTTTTCCCCTGTATTTCTTAAGTGCTAATGGTAAAAGAAATGGAAGTATGTTTTCAGGAGGGAAGTATCTTGGTCAGCTAAAAGGAAGTGGCATCTTCTCTGCAGATCTTCAGTACAACTGTATACTCACTCCTGGAATCCAGGATGTACTGATTGTTCTAAGGAGGAAGCAACAGCTATCTTCAGAAACATATATTACTTATCCAGTGGCCAGAGAAGGAAAAAAAAAAAAAAAAGCTCATTTATCCATGTAGACTGATATCCTTATTAGCAGCATAGTGATACCATAGACATTAAACAGCTTTTACTTTGTGTTCGACTTTTGGTTAAAGCCAAGTCCATAAATCACAGCTAGCTGTTTCTGTGCTTCATTAGGATTTTTAAGTGCCATCCGTTCTTATGGCAAGATTGACTTTGTCAAGGAAACAGGAGAAAAATTCAAAAGTAATTCAAAATAATTAAAAATTATTCAAAATTATTTCTGGTTTGGAAATCCTGGATAGAAACTCGTGTTTGTCACACTGTCATAAATACAGTGTGTTTGGAGCATGCTATGCTTGTTGCATGTTTGCAGACCCGCAATATCGCGTGTGCACAGTATACTGATGTTTCCCAGAAGCGGCAAGCTCACTATGCCTGTGCTGCAAAGTTAATCTTTACATGCATAGTGAATATGTCTGGAAATTTTGGACATTCCAGCTGGGGGAACAAACTTCTCCAGTTCCCAGACACAGAAAATTTCTTGACAGAAAAGGGAGGACATGTCTGAGGAAATCCAGATGTACTCTGGCTCTAGTTAAGATTGAAATGAAAACTGAAAATACCCCAAATTATCAGGGTCAGTGTTTAGCTACTTTCTCCTTCTTTGGGAAAACAGAGTAAGTTCACTGTATTTAACAAAAAAATACTATGTTAAATTCTCTTCTGCACTATTCCCTTTTTTCTGACAAAAATTTTCTGAGTGGTCTTACACTTCTCTGTCTCTGCTATTTTCCAGCCACACTGTTTTCTTATCCCATGCCTTTTTAAAAGTGCTTATCAAATGTCTTTGTCATAGTATTTCCCAAATTATTTCAATTAGTTCTTATTAAATTATTATTTAAATGACTTGTTAAAAATCTATTTTACATTCTTTTGCTTAATATTTTTACTCATTTCTTATTTTGTTACTTTCAAAAAAGTGTAGGGAAAATTTTAGATTTCAGAACGATTAGTTAATCTAGCCCAACTTTAAGGATAATGTAAATGTTGATTTGTAATAGTCTGAACTCACTGATGCATTTGAAGAAACTCTCATTAACTTGGAAAGATGCCCTCCTTGTCCACTGCTTGTCACCAAAGAGGATCTCCTGAGCAAAGTGAAGATTGGCAACCGTCTTGGTCACTGTGACCACAAAGAAATAGAGTTTATAATCTCTATGGGAAAATATTTTTGCAGATGCTAAGGTCCATCAGTACTGGTCACTTTTTAAACTTCATCTCCCAAGGGCACAGGACCAGGCAATTCCAAAATGTCAGAAATAAGGGAAGTGAGGCAGAAAGACGTCTTGGCTAAACAGGAATCTCCGCTTGGAAACAAGGCAAAAAGGGAGGTATATGCCCAGTGGAAGCAGGTTTGGATGAAAAGGAAAGAACACAGAGATGCTTCTTGCCACTGCAACAAAAAATTTGTGAGCCACAGCTCAGTTGGACTTGACGTTGGCCAGCTGTCCACTGTGGAGGACAATAAAAGAGGTTTCTTTGAAATATATCAATGGCAATAGGCAGAGTAAAAATAATACAGGCCCATTACAGGATGAGGATGGCCAACTCACAAACAGGGACATGGACAAGGCAGAGCTATTTAATGCATTCTTTGACTGCATCTTCAGTATGCAGGACAGATCAAGGGTGTCTCAGTGCTCTGAGCTGGAGGACCATGACTGTAAGAATGATCAACTCTCAGCTGACTTTGAACTTGTGAGGAATCTGCTGCTCCAGATGGATTTTACAAATCTATAGCACTCCTCACTTTACACACTGATCATGATGTTATATGGTCTGGAATATCCCTTTGGTCAGTTTGTCCCAGCTGTGTCTCTTCCCAACCTCCCATTCTCCCCTACCCTTCTTGCCAGCACAGCAGTAGGAAAAGCAGAAGAGACCTTGAATCTGTGTAAGTCCTGCTCAGCAATAACAAAAACATCTCTATATTATCAATACTGCTTTCAGCAAAATTTCAAAACATAGCCCTATATTTGCTAATGTGAAAAAATTAACTCTATCCCAGCAAAAAACAGCACATATAGTTTAAAAACAGAAACAAAAAAATCCAAATTCCTTAGTCCTTTAAGAGAATTAAAGGAGAAAATCTAGAATTTCATATATATGCCACATGATATATATATTATGTATACTCCACGTATTTTCTTAGAAAATTGCATTATTCATTTTATTCATATTTCTGAGAGGGTGGTAAAGCACTATAAGATGCTGCCCAGAGAAAAGCTGTGGATGTCTTATCCCTGGAAGTGTTAAAGGACAAATTAAATGGAGCTTTGAGTAACCTAGTCCAGTGAAAGATGTCCCTGCCCACAGCACGGGCCTTGGAATCGGATGACCTGGTAAGGTCTCTTTCAATCCAAGCCATTCTGCTATTCCATAGCTATCATCTCTCTTGCCAACAAAAAATATTTTCATATTACTGATTTCGGACATCTTGATACCAAGAATAAGTTTCCATTGTTTAAATATCTATTTAATTATCTATTTAATTAATCTATTATTCTTTTACTTTTCTAGCTTAACATCTGCAATATTTATACAGATTTTTCTGTATGGTATTATAAAAAGATTTGTGTTAGAAAATGTTAGACATATCAACTGAAGTCTTTCTTGCATAAATCTCTTAAGTTAGTCTATATCTTTCTATTCATATACAATATCTAAACTCTACAGGGACATCTTAGTATATATTATGCAGATGACTGTTATTTATGGAATGGGATCACTTATTCCCCAGGTGGTTGTAAAACTGCAATCTCAGTTTGACAAGAGACAAATTGGTTTAGAGAAAACAAATTATTCTGAAGTGTTTAGAAACCTAAGTGGTGTTGGAGCGTGGTAACATGGTAAGTAAATCTAGGTGACGATGATTTAATCATTCAAGACCCGTGCATTCATTTCAGCCCCAAACTTGGTGGCCTCTGAAGACCTCACTGAAATTTGTCCTGTCCTTCCAAAACTAGATGGAAACAGCACTCTAGGTGTGATCTATCACTGCTTTGAAACTTTGTGACAGAGCTCACTACTGGCTTATGTCCAGCTTTGCAGTCTAGCAAGACCACCAGCTTCTTTCCCCAGAGCAGTTCCTCAGTCTGTTCATTCCTGCCTGTAATATTGCAAAAGATTATTCCTTCTTGGGTTCAAACTTTGCATTTGTCATTGAGTAAGAAATATATGACAGTTATATTAGAAGTAACAGTGGCAACATACAGTGGTGTTGGTGTGGTTTGAATCAGCCAATCATCCTTTTACCAGTTCTGAAATCAACATACAATGTAAGGAATATCATATTTAGCAATAGTGAAGATTCAGATTTTCTTCCCCTTGTTGCCATCACTTTGATGCTAAACCATTCAAAAATAATAAAATCCACTGTCCTTTCCACCAGTGAAAGTTCTTAATGAATTTAATAAAGTATAAAATCCAAGTAATAAGACTGTAATAGAGCTAATTTCTTACATCCAATTTCTTCCCCATCCTCTTGTTTTGTAGCTCATAAAAATATTACAGCCACAGAAAAGTAAGAGAAGAAAAAAAGATCTATATTTAATGTTCTTTTTTAAGACAATATTTTTACATGTAAATTTGTCAGATTTTTAAATGATTTTGTATACTGTAGCTATAGAGATTAGCTGTACATCAGATCATGTAGAGTTCATTCATCCAAACAGGAAAATAGAATATCCATTAAGAGATTTTTTTGTATTTGATAACAGTTTAATTCTTTTAAATTAAAATAAATTTTTAATTTAAATTTTATTTTGTGATTAATTTAAATTTTATTTTGTAATTTAAATTTTATTTTAATCACAATTTTATTCTTTTAATTCTTTTAAATTAAAAGAATAAAAAATCTTTTAAATAAAGATTACATCCACTAAACTTTATGTAACATTAGACCACTCAAGAGTTTCTTATAATGTCTCCTATAGATTCAGTCCAATATGGTAAAAGTAAGATTTTAAAACTTGATCAGAATGCAGAGTAGGTCAGGCAATATTGTAAAATTAAGGACATTGTAACACACGACATTCTCTTGTAGCCTTTTTCTACAAAAGTATTTTAGGCATTGATGGATCCCAGTTGCTGTATTTCCTATCACATTAACCTCAGTTCTACGGTTGAAAATTTATGGCTAGAATTTAAGCAATTTATTTTGAGCAGCTAAGTAACCACTATCACTTTTTGGCTTCATTTCAATGATAATGATGTATAAATAGGGAGTGGAAACTTGTGTTTTGTTAGCAAATTAGTCAGGCTAGGTTAGTTTTATAGGAACAGTGTTTTGCAATCTTCCCAAGTTATTATTTAAAATAATTCAAAGTTGAAGAAGAGCTTACAGCCTCAGGGAGAAGAAAGCTGGAAAGAAGAAAATGGGTATTCTCGTTGTACATTTTATTTTTCTTTTGAGTAACAGATATACTGACTATAACCCACTTCCAAAACGACATTGAAGTAGGAAGGAAACGGGATTTATTTGAATCTTCTGTGTCTCATACACAACAAGACTGGGAGAATTAGAAAGAGCATCCAAAGTTACTCAGAAGACAACCACATGCTAATAGTCTGTTCAGCAGTTTCCTTGAAGTTAAGAGGCACCACTGTCATCCAGCAGGGATGAACATCTGTATACTTGCAGATCATGAATTGAGCCAACTGAAACTCAAGAGCAGATAATATAAATATGTGCTGGGATTGTAGCTGGTTGCATGAAAGCAACTGATTCTGATAGAGATAGAAAATGGCACAGTATGGGTTCTTGCACAATTTCTTATCTGAGCATGAGCTAAGGAAAAAATGCATCTGGAGACTGAAAGAGTGAACACTGCTAGCAAGACGCAACTGGGTTTTGGTATTCAGATAAGATAAAAAGCATTTGGATTTTTTGCTTTAAAATATATAATTTGTTTTCTTTACATGCTTTAAAGATATTCAGGAGAGACATGATACACCATAGACCACGTACCAGTTAAGTACTGAGAGATCAAAGGATAAAGTGTGGTCTTACATACATGCTCTGAGATAAAGAAGTATAAACTAAGTCAAACTATATTTAAAAAGCCCAAATTTTTGTCCAAAGTTTATTTTCATTATGTTAGGTAATAATAACACTATTATTACTCCGTTAATAACTTCTGGTTGGGAGGAAGAAGTAGAAAAAGAAAAAAAATAACTTTTTAAAAAAATTATTAATTAACTTTAGCATTTTTTTTGGGTTATTTCCAGACACTGCACAGATCCTCTACATTATTATTAAATTTTATTTTTAGCAAACACCTGTGTGCTGTTTATGTAGTGCTGGTCAGAATGTATTGCTAATGTTACTGTTTTGATGGTAGGTCTTGAATCCTGTAACAACCATTTCGTAGAAAATTCTTTGAGAGTAGAATTTTGTCTTTTTCTTTAACTCACTTTAAAGGACTATCATATGTAGAATAGTTTCATAATACTATGATTACCAACAATCTCCTGAGGATGTTAAAAGAAAACAAAATCCACTTTGGGACATAAAAGAACAATTACGATAAAACTTGTTCACATGCTAGAAATGGAATTTTGACTAATATCAGGTCCTGACCTTGAATCTCCTGAGTCTGAGGTCTGATCTCAAGTCAGGGCCATGTCTTTGTAAAAAAAAATATTGTCTAGACCACAAGCAGTGGAAAATTCTTCAATCTTATAGTTAACTATGTCGAGAAGAAATGAACCCTGAAAACTACTTAAGGTGCTTGCAACAGGCAGAAAAAGTAATTTATATTTCATTAATGTTTACATGTCTCTTAGTGAAATAAATTTCGCCAGTAATTTTAGTTAAAATATTCTTTTGGGTTACAGACTTCCGCTGTTTGTCTGTGTCCCATGTAATATCTGAGAAGTAAGCCAACAATATATTGTTCTATTTTAGGGCAAAACATAAAGGTTTATATGCCCAAGAAAAGTTGTAGACCCAAGAAGAAAAATCAGAAAGAAGTCATGTAACTAGATAAAAAGGTGTAAAGTTTCAAAAAAATTCAGAGAAGGATTCTTATTCAAGGCTATTACAAGCAAGACAACAGAAATTCCTGCCTGAAGACAAAAGTCAGTGTATTTAATTTTTTTTGTGTTCAATATTTACAGCTCTAATGCCAGAATATTCTTTTTCTTGTTTTTCTCAAGCTATTAAGGTTTTTTCCTATTTTTGGATATGATTCAAATAAAATGTCCCCACCAATTTAATTTTAGCTAATTATGGTTATACAGTAAAATTCAAGACAGAGAGATATGGAAAACTGGAATCCCTTTCTGCTCCTAATAGTGAATGCAATAAAGAAACATTTTATATCTGAAGTTTATTGAAATTAATGCTAGATAAAATAAAGTGTTTGGAGGGATACATAGTGTGAAAATTCACACAGTATTGGTATTTTTATGAAGGTGAACAAATGCCTGTTCATTTTTTTACACTACTTAGAAGAATATGCACTTTTCAATTTACATAAGAAAATGAAATTCATGCCCGCAGAATTAACTTTCTAATACCTTCTACATTATTTATATTTGTACTTATGAATCACTAAACACAACTGCTGGAAAAATCATACAAAAAGAGAGTCATGTTTAGTAAGCGATCACCTGATCTATATTTTGCTAGGTAATGGATAGAGTAGCTAGTGGCTTGATCAAGCTAGTGGCTTAATCTCTTTGGGAGAGGAAAACTGCTATTTAACAAACAAAACAAAATTTGTCTCTGAGAATAGTATGAATGCAATTCACTACATGAGTTGCTCATGCTGCAGAAGCAGTGGCCAAAATCTCCACAGCTCACTAAATTTCATGGGCGTTTTATGTAAGAAAGCAGGCAACAGCCATTGAATTGGGATTGTTGAGATCAATTTCAAGTCAACTGTACATAAAAAAAACAAAAAACAAAACTAACCCAAACTTCCCCCCCNAACCACCAACTGGAAAAGTTGGTAGAAGACAGAATAAGAAATATCTGTGCTGGAGTTTGTCAAGAAGGTAGATGTTAAGGGATTTTGTTTGGTTTATAAAGGAACAGTAAGAAGAGGGGATGACACTAGGTAGAGAATACTGTTGGGATGAAAATGTCCTAAACTTGCTTTAGGTCTTTCAAAAATTTAGTTGCCTTCTTAGAATTAGCTCTGATAAATCTGCCTTTGTTATTCAGAATGAAGACATTGAATAACATTCAAAACTTTTAGATCTGGAAGTTAGGAATGTATTACTTCTTCTATCATTTTCAGAATTTTTATTGAAATATCTTAGTAACTGCTGAAGTAATTGCCATTAAAAATGCATACATGGAGAGAAGGTCTTGATTGGGTCCTATTTAAAAAATATATTTGTTCATTCTTAGTCTTTTAACTATTACCCCAGCCAGAAAGCTGACATCACTGCCCACACAATGAAGACATATCTTGTCCTTTGTAATTTTGTAAAAGGATATGATCTGAAATTTACAGCTTATTCTGAAAAATCAAGAGTCATTCAATCATGAAACTTTCTACCATGGCCTAGAGCTGAAAAAATGTGAGAGAATCACATTATATAATTCTTCACTGTGAGAAAATTATAAAAGGTGACTATCCAGAACAGCTGAAATTGCTTAATTGGTTGCAATTCCATTTTGAATACTCTCCTTCATCTCTATCTCTTTCAGACACACTTATGTTAACGAAACTTCCCAGTCTGACCATTCACGACATTCTCTTGTAGTCACACTCCCAAGGCCAGAGACTTCTGCTGCTGTGACTGAAGCCCCTTCAGAACAGGCACCTCCAGGAAGTGATGGGAGCCCTCCCACACATCACACTCTCACACAGTCAGACCAGGTCTCCTCACCAGCTCAAGCCCAGGTTTTTGTCATAGAGGAGTCTGAGATGTCTTGTTCCATAAAGACATTTATTCATAGTGCATAAACACAAACAGCCCGAGCTGATGCCTCCAAAGAGGACAAAAGAACCCCTGGGGTTTTATACCCTCACAATTGGCCTGCACATAAGTCTTGTTCTTCCTCCCAAGTCTTCCACTCTGGAAGTATCTCTAGTTTACATTCATTGGGCTGGTGCCACTGGTCTTGATGACCTTTCTTAACCAAAGGATTTTCAGTTCACAACCTCTTGTGTATCTGGGCTCCCACCCAGAGCTCAGTCTGCATTTCAGTCTGCATCTGCTTGCAGACCAAGCAACCTTCATAATTTGGTATTCTTCAACACCAAATCTCAGAGAAATTCAAGTAAGCAGTCATGCTTTCAGCAGAAAGCAAAAATAATCTTTAATTTGTATTGTTAGAATTATAATTGGCTGTTTGCTAGGTTACTCTCAAAATTGTTCATCATTGTGCTATTAATTATAACAATTCAGGATGGTGAAAGGTATAATCCTTTGTTAAGGTTTATTTTTTGTTTTCTTCCAATTGCTCAGATACACAAGGAGAAAAATTTTTCCACCTCTCTGTGCTTTGCAATTTTATTTCAAACATAAAACCATTTGTTTAGGAAAATAGAGGGAGACAACCAGATGACATAGACAAGAACATGGTGTAGATGCTTGATGCAAACCACATTCTCCTGAGAGGTGATTAATGTGAATTTTAAATTCTCTGGGTTTTATGATATTTTAAATATAGGACTGGTCTTTTAAAAGAAACTGCTCCTTTTCTTTAACTTCAAAAGAAAATAACTAAGTTCTGTGTTATCTGAGAATCCCAGGCTAGTCCTTTTGAATTAGGTTTTCTACAAAATTTTTCATAGGGGCAAGACTCCTCTCTCATCCCTCTTTAAGTCAAGAACACTATTAAGGAATTAACATGCTTGAGTTGTCACACTTGCTGTCAGTTTAGGTTGCCCAGGATGGCAGGAATTGCCAATATGACACGATACTCACCGCTTTTCCGAAGTACCCATTAGAGTGCCAGCAGGATATAGCAAAGCACCAGAAACATCATCAGATCGCAATAGTCAGGCATATGAGTCCTATGTCTGGGCTTAAACAGTTGAAATAAACTGTAATAAACTTGCTTAGTCAAGTTTAAGACTGCATGATTAAAAAATATCTGATGAGGTAGTGTTTTGTATTTGCTAAATAGAAAGAAGCAACATGGTAAATTAATAGTTAAAAACTAGTTTTTGGATCCCTAGTAATAAAAGTCTATTGGGTAGTACATACCCAAAATTGCCTATTTCTTAATATGTCAGAGTTGATCTGTCAGATGCATCTACATTATGGACGTTATTGCATGTAAAAGGAAAGACCATAACTTATTTTTGTACAGTGCTTTGTGGTTCTTGGAGTATTATGCTTTTACAGTTAAGTCAATGAAGTTAATGACGGCTGTGGGTTCTAGGCATAAATTGCACATACATAGAGTGCTAACTGCTGGAGGATCTTGCTTTCAATTTGCAAGGAGAGATCTACAGATGGCTCCCTGTTGGATGTCTTTGCTTCTGCTTCACCAGGAGGGAAACAGCTTTGATAAAACCCGCAGCACAGCTCAAGTGTGTATTGTAAGATTTGAAGTGCAAACTAAATTTGCACTGAAAAGAAACCCTTCAAAGAAACCCTGCAACACACTAAGAAAATAATGCATCCACTGTTTGAGTTCACAAATGAGCAAGTAAATGTGGCCTCTTAGCCTCTGTACTTTGTATATCCCAATTCTTAGACGCTCACTTTGGAACATCGTCTCTGCTTCTGCTATTTATTCAGACAGATCTTGAATGGCGAAGCATACAAAACTTCTGGCTCCTAAGCAAGACAGTTATTAGTTCAGGTAATGTAGATTCATCTTTCCATCTCATGGATTTTAAGTCTGGTGTTACTTGTATTCCATTTCAACAGAAGGAATAGAGACTGCCCTCCTTCTTCCACAGAAAAACACTATGTATTTTTCAAATATACACATGCTGCCACACCTGAAAAGGTAAAGCAAGCCTTTTACAGCACCCGAAAATAAGTGTTTGATTCTTTATTTCTTCAGGGGTGGTTTTGTTCCAAATCCTTTATGGAAATAATAAAATGTCCTGCAGGCTTCCATGCTTCTGCTCTGCACAAATGCTGCATTTCATTTGCGCCCTGAAGACAGTATTGCTTGCTGGCAATCTGTTTGCAGGTTGTTGTACATTCTAAAGTTTTCTTCCTTTAGTTTGAACTCTAATATGGACACACTTAAGTCTTTATTAATTCCAGAAACAGATCTTTGTTACTTAAAATTCAATGACCTTTAGATCTCATGATAACATCACTCAAAACAAGAGTAAGAGAAGAAGGATCTATATTTAAGAAAGATCTTATTCCTAGCAGTCAGTTTATTATCGTGAAAGAAAATAATTGTTTTCTAGCTTGTCAGAGGTGTTAATTGCAAACTGTATATTTAAATTATTATTGGCATGCATTAGTGTGGTACATCTGGTAGAAAAAAGATGATATCATTCTTAGCCATTTCTGTAGCACAATTTTTTCCTAATTACTCTCTCATTAATCTGAATAGCTAAATAGTTGGTATTCATATCAATAAAAAAGAATCTTGGTTGCTACCCTGGGGAAGTTGTTTTTTCCTTTACATGATCTTTTTTACTTAATATCAACACTAGCACCAAAATTAGTTGCATGTCACTTAAATATGTGTAACCAGCTGTGAATGTATTTTTTAGTATGCTGCATGAAAAAGTTTTTCCTTTTCTTGAGCTATAGGTGTTAATTGGTATCTTTGTATCTTGCTAATTAAGTTCTTGCAACACCTTTTCCTTCTTCCTTACTCTGAATTTAATGAGCTCCCTTGTTGTAATAATTTATTAGATAATTAGATAAAACACAACAAAAAGTTTTTTAGAGGAACTTTGAACAAGGAGTTCAATAGATTTTAGAAAGAAAACATGTGCTTACTAGCTTTTGGCTGATTCAGATTGTAAGTCTTCAGGAAAGAGTATGAAATACTCTTAAATCATACTCTTCATGCATAAAAGTTATTTTCTTCTGAGCCTCAGTTACAGGTTCCCAGACACTGCTCTCCCTCTTTCCCATTTCTTCCAATGCTTTCTAAACTTGAACATTCAAAAGCCAGTTTTTTGTAGAACCCATATTCAGACTCAAGACAGGAAAGTGGCTATGAACCAAAATTAAGGGTTTTTTCATAGAATGTGTAGATTATATGTCTTCTGTCAACTCAGGACGTTCCTCCTCTGCACACTTTATCTAAGTGGATTAGTTTTGTGATGACCATCTGCCATAATGGTCAGACATACTTGGCAACCTCATTGTGGGCAAAAAGTTCCTCCTTTCTTTTTCACTTGTTGGTCTAACCTTGAGTCCGTTCAAAACAAACCAAACCAAACCCCCAAAGCAGCAACAACAAAAAAGAAAAATAAATCACCTATTTTCTCTTTCAGCAAGAATGGTTCAGACCCTAATGTGAAAAAAAACTGCATAAAATAGAGCAACAAAGATTGTACCTGAATGTTAAACAAATAAATCTATTACTACAGTTCACTCTTTATCACATATAATTGATTTGTAAAAGTATCTAAAGATTATAAGGAGTTATAGAAAATATTTGAAATAGTATATCGGGCTTCCATAGGTTCAAAGAAATTTAGAAATATATACATATAGCGACATATTTATTAATAACAATTTTGTTTTTATCTTCTAATTTTAAATATCATGATTACTCACCATGTCTTTTATGTGATAGCACACTCACCAAAAAAAAAAAAAAAGAACAATTAAAAAAGGAAATTAAAAGCTTAGAAAGACTGCATTAATTAAAACTCCCCAAACTGCAGTAAGACCTCTTTTGGAAAATCTCTGCAAAACATGGCTATTTTCCAAGCTCCAGGGATGTTTTCCACTTGAAAAGCTTGCTCAAAGCCTCATCCACCTTGTTCTGTTCAAGACTGGGGATGATGCATCCACAAATTCTCCACTTGTTTCAGCATCTCACCACCCTCACAGTACAGAACTTCTTCCTAATATCTAAACTAAACCCACCATCTCTCTAGTTAAAGCCATTCCCCCTTGTCCTATCACTACACGCCCTTATAAAAAGTACCATTCCTGCCCTCCTGCAGGCCTCCTTTAGTTACTGGGAGGCTGCTAAAAAGTCTCCACAGAGCCTTCTCTTTTCCAGGCTGAACAACTCCTGCTCTCTCAATTTGACTTCCTAGGAGCAATGCTCAGCCCCCTGATCATCTTCATGGCCCTCCTCTGGACTCGATCCAATAGGTCCATGTCCTTACGCTAGGGGCCACAGAGCTGGAAACAGAGCAGAGTAATGGAGCTGAGACTTCCCTCAGACTGTTGGTCATGCTGCTTTTGATGCAGACCAAGTTGGCTTTCTGGGCTGGAAATGTACATTTCTGCCTCATGTTGATCCCTCCATCCACCAACATCACCAAGTCTTTCTCATCAGGGTTCAATCCATTATTTTCCCAGCCTGTGTTTGTGCTTGGGACTGCCCCGACACAGGTAAAGGATCTTGCATTTGACTTTGTTGGACTTCCTGTGGTTGCACAAACCCACCTCTCAAGGTCCCTCTGGGTGACATTCATTCCTTCCAGAATGCCAGTTGCACCACACACCTTGGAGTTGCCAGAAAATTTGCTGAGAGTGTATTCAGTGTCCAGGTATATAAAGGATGACCAAACAGTTCTCCTCACCTTAAGAAATAAGGCAAACTCAGTAGAGTTGCTTTCTTCTTCAGCTACTTAGAAAGTATTTTAATATTTTATGAAGGGAAAAGGAATTTTGAGATAGTCTTTAAGGCATTAAGTTTATTACTCTCTTCTATTTATTATTGTTCATTAGTTTTGTTTTTATTTGTTGATTTTAAAATTTATTTATAAACAAGCATTTAGGAAGCAATCAGTGTCTAGACACCCTTCGGTGCTGTTTGGGTTATTGTATCTTAACATAGATTCATCCCACACAGATCCAGAAAAACATTTGGACTCGTTTGCTCTCGTCTACCTTGGACTATTTCCTAGAATTTTCATAAGGCTTACTTGATTCAGTAAGTCTCTTATGAGACTCTATTACATATGTTCCACGTTATGGGATAAACACTTGCAAGAGATTGTCCACTTTTGGTCTTTTTTTGTGATTTTGTTTCTCAGACTTCCTGATTTTCCACATTTCTTTGTGTCACCTTTTTAAGCATCTTTACAGTCTATGTGAACAATAATAGTACAATTTAATCTGCTCTACATGATTCCGTGAATGCCAAACTAGTTTACCTATTCTCTAAGTCTCTATAAGACTATTAGTTTATGTTGCAATTGGTGTATCATCAAGTTAAACATGAAATTTCTTCACAAGTTTATTTGCAACTTCTTTCTCCAGCCTTCATGACCATTACATGTTTAGTATTAATTTCAGCAAATATTTTGTGTAGTGCTCAGGCTGAAAGTACTACTGCTTTCTTATATATGACATCCTCAGTATTAGCATAAATTTGAATTTAAATGCAAAAAAAAAAGAAAAGAAATTTATGATTCTGATCCTTTTCACCCAACTTTACTAAATTAATAGTACATAACTAACTCAAGATTCAAAACAATCTATTTAGTAATTTGTGGATGGCTTGAACTAATATTTAGGAAATATCTTTCAGTCCTATATCCTGTGTCATTTATTTGTTTCCTTTTTTATATCTGTCTTTGCAAAAAGGTTTGCATGCCGTTACTGGATCTGATATCTGCACCTACAGCTATTCCGTCCTATGAATTTTCCTTCCACAGACAGAGAAGACTATAACGCAGAGCTCTGAGGCTCCTGCTTACAGGAATTCCACAACTTTCTTTCTATTCCTGCTCCTCTTTCCATCCTAAACTCTTTGTCTTTTTGTTCTGATTAAGTTTCTGATTAATACTATTTTTTTTTTTTTTA
>VXBQ01015955.1:510852-607321 GCA_013400175.1 Phainopepla nitens
AATATCTTGGTTAACTTGCAGATCAAGCCTTTTCCTTTGGTATTCAAGACTCATATTTATCAGCACTAGAACAATCCTTCCGAGAAGTCAGTTTTCATTTTGCACTGAAATTCTCATGGTTAATTTTCCTTTTCTTTATGGTAAATATAAATTTCACTACAGCAATTTTATGCTAGCCCATCTGCCTTCTCTGAATAGTAAAACTGGAGCTTTTCTGATACCCTAATTGGTCAAGCTTAGAATGGATAAGATTTAGTTTCTCACCATCCCACTGGTATCCCTTCCAGAGAACCAATTGCCTACTCTGCAGGACACTGCCAATAATGGAAAATTATCATATCATCTCTTAGGAAGATGTAGAAGTATGAAACATACAATCTACTGAAAGAAACAAACGTGCTTGCAGCTGAGAAAGTCAACCCTGTCTTGGGCTACATAAAAAGAAGTGTGGCCAGAAGATCATGTGAGGTAATTCTGTCCCTCTTGTCTGCTCTGCTGAGTCTCCACCTGGAATACTACATCCAGCTCTGCAGTCCCCAGTGCAAGAAAGTCCTGGACCTGCTATAGTGAGTCCCAAGGTGGGCCATGAAAATGATCAGAAGGCTGGAGCAAGCCTATGTAAAAAGGATGAGAATGTTGGGGTTAAACCTGGAGAAGAGGAGGATCTGGAAGACCTTGTTTTTGCCTTTCATTGTATAAAGAGGGCTTATAAGAAAGATGGAGAGGGATATTTTTTCCAGGCCCTATAGCAGTAGAAAAAGGATTAAAGGTTTTAAACTTACAGATGATAGGTTAAAATTCAGTAAAAGGAAGAAATTCTTTATGGTTAGGATGTTGAGAAATGGGAACGTTGTCGAGAGCAACTATGGATGCCTCATCTCAGGCAGTGTTTCAGATAATGTTGGATGAGGCTTTGGGCAACTTGATCAAGTGAAAGATGTCTCTGCACATGGTAGAAGAGGCATAACTATTTAACTTTTGAAGGTCTCTTCCAGCTGTATCTGCCCTATGATGAGTCTGAAATTGTGGTTTGTCCCAGTTTTCTTATCTGTAGAAAATTAAGTATTTTTGATACTGTTATGTTGGCAAACTCATCCTTGTATATTATTACTGGTATGGTTGCCTAGGTTACTGGCCTTAAAAAATTTTGCTCTCCAGAAGGTTTTCCAGTGTTCCCCCTCAACTTCATACAAAGTTGAGTCACTTTTCAAGTAACTCCTCCTTACTAACTCATGATATTCAGCTGTTCCTTGTGATGCTAACAGCTACCTCTGGGTGTTTTCAGAATCACAGAACCTTTTAGGTTGGAAAAGACCTTTAGGATCGAGTTCAATCACAATCCTAAAACTGCCAAATTCCACTAAGGCATGTGACCATCCACCAATTTATGTTTAGTAATTCCTCACATCTTGCTTCACAGACCAACCTAAGGCCAGGGATGAGTCAGCAGCCTAGTCATATTTCCCCAAATATCCTTGTGACTTACGGTTGCTATGGCAGAAGCCTGAAAAAAAGCTATGTGTCATATTTACCTCTGACTGCATGTAAGGCAGGGATTGTGTAGACACTTGTAGTATCAGTGTTTGTTCTTTGATCTAGCCACAAATCCTAATCGTCATGGCCATTTGTTTTGGATTTGATTTTTTGACTGCAAAAGTAACCTCTAACCTAACTTGCCTATGTTAAGTGAAGAAAAAAAGTTAGGTTATTTCAATTCCACTTTTCCTATGTTTGAAAATGAATGATGTCTATCAAAGATCTGAAGTATCAGCTTGACACGGTCAGTGCTGCATTCAAGGCTTACACAAATGCTGCCTAGATCTGGATTACTTTATTTGTTTGACTCAGAAAGACAGCCTTTGACTCATCAAAGACTGAGCTTATTCTCCATGTTCGCTAAAGCATTGTCATGTTCCTTAGATTCATGATGTTTTCTCTTAACTTCTAACTGCTCAGATATGGCCAAATTATTTGATGTCACAGTTATAAGTCTACCAAAGTATCAGTCCTTATAGCATAATATTTATAGAAAGATATCTGAATGCATTCAATCAGTAGTAAGTTAATAAAATGCTGTTAAGAGTTGTGGCAGATAAAGTGCAATTTTAAAGGAAAATAATAGATTTTTAAAAAATAACACTCTACCCCCTAACTTGTCCCAACTAAAAAACCTTAAAAACAAACCACCCAAAATCAATAAAATCCTAAAAACACAGTTTCTATCTAACCTATTAAAATAAAAAGGAATGTTAGAACCTTACTAATAGTGGCTTCAAATCTTTAATTTGTCTTTTTCATGTACTTTTCTCTTTATTATTTTCGCTGTCATATTTTTCTTAGGATTGCAAAAATTTTAGACCATTTTCAGTTTTCATTAAAATACAAAGAATGCTTAAGTGTAGCTTAGTTTTGTACAATTTTCTCATTTAATTATTTCTTTTTTCTCTGAAATGGATTTATTCTGAGTCACTTTTTGAAGATACTTCACCATTTTGAGGGGCATTATAACATGATAGATTAGGTTTGAAAAATACATAATCCAATTCTAACAACAAAGAACATGACCAGAACAAGTACTGATAGCTGAATGCATTTACTACCAGCACAGTTGTAAGACAGTTGTGAGAACAGAAAGGTGCATATATGCATACATATGTGATAGATACAATTATACTGTGAAATATCCTAAAATTATTTTCTTACTATCATATTTTAGGACTGTTTGAAAGTTTGAATATGTACTTAGATTCTACAGGGTTTATGGTAACTTTTTGAGTACTTTGTTTTTTGGTTTTTTTTTTTTGGACAATATAAAAGTAAGTCCTGGTTCTGCAATCATCTACAATAACAGGTGATTTTGTAACCTCCACAGGATTAACCACGTGAATAAATGCTGTTTTTTCTGGATCTGTAAAAAATATCAATACAAGGGGTTCTAGTGAAATTTCCAGCTAGATGATTTGTTCCTAGAAGCAGTATTGTACCTTTAAGTGTCTTTATATATGCTTTATATGTGTGCGTATCAAGCTACTGGACAGTATGAATTATGAGAAGAATGTTATTTTGGAGAAGAAAACTCTTGTTATCTTTACAGTTCTGCAATTGTAGTGATAACTGCAGCTTTTATTAAGAATTCAGAAATGGTTATGTTTCATATTTCTAATAATTAGAACTATATAACATAATGGAAATGCTACTTCTTCTATGATTTATTTGCATTATTGTGAATTGTGATACCCTCCATACCCCTTAAAAATTATGTTTGGTACTGAAAACTTTGCATATATTTCTGTGCTAGATTGCAAACTCCAATTTGAATACTTGCTTCTGTTCATTCTTTACCTGAATATTGGACTAAAATAAATAAATAAATAGAAAATAGATGAGAGAAATCTTACAGTAGAAGACTACAAAATGAATAAAGAAAGAATTATGAGCTCTCATACAACAATTTTATTTGACTAAATAAAAAAAAAAATTTGAGCGGGAGCATAATCACAATTCTATATTATTGCGCTGCTTCAAATATAGCTTAAACGTACAACCAAAATGCCGGATTAAAATAGTAGAAATCGAAATTTATCATTTAGTTTTGGAATTTGTTTATTTTTATTGGAGGTGTGAGTGAAGGCACATGGCATGGTATTAGCTGAGCTGAAAGGTCATGGTATCATGGGTGAGTACCCGGTATGCTTCACAGCCACCTGACTGAGCATCACTTGCTCTTTACATCTGTTACTGCTTCATTACTTCAGTTTCTCTCACAAGCTTCTGTCCCACCAGTTGTTTGTTTTTCTTCTCAAATAGAGGTTTTCCTTTGTTCTGTCTTTTATCATATTTCTTTCTACTTCCTTAATCTCTACTGTTAATAATAACATGTCATTTTACCCCTAAGTTCTCATTTCCTCTAGATCTCTTGCACTCAATCTCTTTATAAAGTCCATCTTTCTCCTTAATCAGCTCCAGTCATGGTGAAAAATTAGAAAGAGGCAGTTACTTTGACTCTGTTCCTCTTTTGTTTACTGAACCTGATGAACATTTTGCTAGCTGAAGACTAATTTCATTCCTGTGGCCAGGGCTAACAGATGCTGGCAGTAGTTTTGTTTAAGAGGAAGAGCCAGTAAATTTTGAGAGAGGAAGATTTTACTGAGAGACTTCTAAAAATCTCTAAATAAAAATAAATGGAATAAATGGAATACTGCCACAAAACTTGTTAGTGTTTTCTGATTTTTTTTCCTATCCTGAATTCAAACACTGAACCCTTAGCAAATCTATTGAGGCATTTTATATGATGGATAAAATTTGCAGGCTCTGTAAGTAATGAAGACTCAATGAAAAAACAAAATAAAATGCTTCATCTGAATAATGTTTTTATATTACGAATAATTCATGGAACTATTATTTTTTGATAAATAGCTGTCAGATTTTAATAAATAAAAAGATAAAATGTTTTTGTCCTATATTGTTCCTTTTAAAAAAGATTTTGTGTTGCCCTTAGGTTACATATAATCTGAAACACAGCATTCTTACTTTGATTTATCATTAAATATTTAAGAATTTAAATTACATAAATATTTTAGGGGCATTTTTGTTGGGTCTTTTAAATTTATCCTTTTGAGAGAAGGAGAAAAATTAATTTAAACATTGCAGATTTCAAGCCACTGAACAAACCAAAAATAAAAAGCACAGACTTTGTCTAGTACAGAAGTAAATTTAATTCATCCCCTCCTTTTCTAATTCTACTTAAATATAAACATTAAAAAAAATACTTAGCAAAATTGTTACATAGGCTTTAACTATCATCTATATCTTTCACTTCATTTGCCTCCATATACAGAGACTTAGCTGAAACGTTACCACAAACTATTTGTCCCCTCCTTCCAGTTCAGTAGTCAATAGATTACAAGGAAAAAACAACATCTTTGAATTTGAATCGTTAATAAACAATATGTATTCTCTATTTTGCACAGTAGATGTTTTTCAGAGAGTTACTCTTTGGCACATGTGTATTTGAAAATTTTTTCAGATTTTATGTCCTTTGCACACCATATTAATATTATTAAGAGCATTTATTATCTTGGATAGATAGTCATGGCTTGTTAGACCTTTTAATCTTCTAGTGTAAGTAATGTTACAGACAAAAAGTAGACAATACTATATTGTGAAAACTAACATCTGATATTTACTTCAGAAAACACTACTAAATTATTTTTTGATAATTCAGTCACATCTCTTCTCCTAGCCACAAGGAAAAAAACCCAGTATTTTAAAAATGAAGCCATTTATATTATCTGTCTGAATATTCTCCCTACAGAATGCTGCTAGAAATTAACTTAGTTAACTGTGTCTAGCCTCTAGGGACAGCCAGTAGGCAACTTTGCCTTAACTGTTTTTAATGTGTGGAAATACACCTCTCAGTTACTCATTGGATCACGTAGAATTTTTATTGCCCCTAGGAAGATACTGCACAGCAAAAAATCCAGCTCTGGATTTGTCTGGGACTAGAAACTTTCTTCCCACAGGCATCAGCTTGTGCAGTTGGCGGAGTTAACCCACATTTCATGGCTGAAAAGCAGCAGTGCTGGTTTAAGATTGCAACGTCTCCACTAACCCACACCAAGCCACCTCATTCAGCCCCACCCTTGAGAATAAGTGGGTGTTCAGACCATCAGCCTCTGTCATGCCAAATAATTTTTGAAGAGGTACTTAAACATGGTTAGCCTCTATGCTATTGCAAAGTTCATGATATAATTTTACATTATTAGTTGTCCTTGAATAGCTGCTGATAGAAATGAGTCGGGAAATAGCGTCCTTTTCACCGGTGATTATTTCTATTCCCTGATGATTTGTACTGGGATGTTCTGTGAACTGTGGTACACAAAGCAAGCTATTGAAATTCTGGTTACTAAATCCTTCCTTTCCTCTTGACATTGTGCACCAGGATTGCATATTGTAGAACAGAAAGTATTACTGAAAGTTTATCAGGTTAGATGAAGGGAATTTTTCCTAAACTGAACAGTTTTACAGACTTTTCTAATGCATGAGTAAAGATATGGAAGTTTTAGATCAAAGACCAAACAAAAGCTTCTTGTTGGACTGATGTTTTTTTTTTTTTCTTTACTGAAATGAAGGCTTTGACAAAATAATGTTATTTCTTTCCCTTTCACCTAACTTCTCAGAGACTATCCAGCTATTTCCAAAACAATTTCAAGGGTGATAGCAGAAATTCTTCCAATTTTTATGGCATGTTGTCTTATAAATACATAAAGGTATGATGGTTTTACTTCAAGATAAAGCACATTAACACATATCTACTTACTTTTATCCTATTTAATCAGCAGTTCCCACAGTTAAATTGTTCAATGCACCATTGAGTGACCTGGAATCAAGAAAATCCTCTCATGAGTTTTTTTCCTCCTCCAAGTTTACAAAAGTATATTTCACTGAAGTGGGAAGAAGTAGAAGTCTGCTCCTTTAGCTGGATGAATATTTATTAGCCACTCTTCTGGTGAATCATTCAGACTTTATCCAAATATCTTGCCAAGTAGATGTCAGGTCATGATCTGAAGCAATTTGAGGCAATATAAAAAAGAAATTAAAAAAAATTTCTCTAGTTAACCACAACATCCCATTTTAATTCTGCATAACTTTACCTTTCTTTTTCTTTTTTTTTTTAATGTCAAAGTTGTTGCACAAACAACATTCATACCAATTAAACTATGACTTAGTCTTACCCCATCAGGCATTTCATCATCTAGCATCTCAAGCACTGAATAGAGAGAGGTGATATATAGTTGGGAGGGGTAAAAGTTGATTTTTAGCATTTGCTAGATAGCTAATTTTAATTCCTAATTTACTACAGGGAATAGAGAAGACACAGTTGTTTCTGAATAAAATAAAGGTAATAAACCAAATGAAATTAAGGTAACATCAATATCTGTAAAAAAACCAACCAAACAAAACAAGCCAAAACCCACAAGTCAAAACCATAAAAAACATTGCCTTCTTTTTTGTTTGAAAGACTGCAGATATTTACTTTCAGTAGAAAAAAAAAAAAAGTATATTTTCTGGAGGGAATGTATTTATGGCTGACTAAATTCATTCATCTAAAAGTTCTAAGACACGATTTGGTTTTGGCATTCCTTTACTGACACACTCTTCTGTGAAAGTCTTGCAGATTTGAATCTCATATAACCATATATAATCTATTTCATGTCTTACATAGGAAATTTCTCCGAAAACATATTTGATGGATATATTTGAATTAATACTTTGCTCTATACCTGTGAGGAGAGGAAGAAAACAGCTTCGGGGAAAGGCATTCCATTTTACCTGAGGGGATTGCGGGCATGGTAGAATTAGAGCAGGGTCAGGTAGCAGAACCTCAGCAGATGGAAGATCTCCTGAAGGTGGATTTACTGTGCATAGTCAGCACGGAGGCAGGCATTCCTGGGAGTCCCTGATGGCCTAAGAACCATGAAAGAAGGTGGCTTATAGTATTTGGAATATTACTACAGATCTGGTTGTTAAAAATTAGGAGAGTTCAAGTTAGGGAAGCAGAAACAAACCAAGGTAAGTTCCTTTAAAGCAGCGTAATCCCTGTCTCATTTCTGAAGCAGAAATCCCTGTTAAAAACCAAGATTTTCCATACCCTTTTATGTTGTTTTCTTCCTCCCATGGGAAGCAGGAGCAGAAACAGCAATAAAAACCTTCTACTGGCATACACATGCAGAGTTTTATTGCTACTGCTGCTCATGCTCTGTGAGTGAAGAGAATGAAATAAGGAACTATGCACTGAAACAGCACAGGGTAAGCAGGCTCTACTGCTGAGCAAGTTTACCCTCACCTTCAGATATGGCAAATTACAGTACTGGATTTAAAGGTATTTGCACCGCATGATCCCTAAATAATAATGATAAGCTAAAACTCTGTTATTTAATATTATGTATAACCACATCCTTTCTGATGGATTCATTAATGTATAAACGTAGTGATTATATCCCAGGCATTTGATGTGGTGTTTGATACTTTAATTTTAAATTGGAAAATAATCTTATGCGAATTAATCCCCAGATTTTTCTACTCTTTATACATATTCCAATAATTTCAAAAGATGAATACTAAAAAAAAAAAATTCTACACTGTTAGAATAGAATTAATCATGGATGTTATGAAGAAATATGTTCATTCTGCAGGGGTGAGTTGCTATTAGTTATTGGAGATAAATTTCCCATGAACACAGGTTTGTTGGTTTTAACGCCTGTGCAATGAAGGCTTACCAGAAGGTTACATGTTTTTTTTAACAGTCATAGTTTATTCAACTTTTTTTCTATTTTGCATGTTGCATTTTGGGTTTTGTTTTTATTTTCTTCTAATTCACAATTTAGAGCTTGCAAGAAAATCAAATTGACAATTCATACTTTTCAATACTATTGAGATGCTTTTCTGGCCTTCTCACTAAGGCCAAACCAAAGAAAGTATATTCTATGTATTTAAATGGTAAAAATTAATCTTCTGAAAGCTGTTGAATTTTCTTTTTAAAAACATTTTGTTCTTGTAACTTTAGAACTTAGTGTGAATTATGATGTTTCATGTTTATCTAGATGCAGTGTTTATTGGAAAACAGGAAATAATTTTGCTATAGGTCTGAGTTGGAGATGGTAAATTCATGGTTGCTTCTTGTCAAAAGGTTAGCAAGACTATATGGGGAAAAAATGAAACTGGCACAAGCCAATTGATAAAGATGCCTTCACTTTTACTTTAAATGACTCAAACTGATGAAGATTTTTGTGATTATGGAGCATGGTCTAGTATCCACAGATTTCTGGGACTTGATGTGAGAAGTTCCAATGACAAGCAGAACACATTCTTTCTGAAAGACTGGAAATTCAGGATGAAGAATAAGTACTTAAAATAAGGACATAGTGTTTTCTGCTTTAATTTCCCCGCAACTGCTTGACTTTATTTATAATACTTTTATTTAGACTTCAGTTAAAACTTTTATATCTGGATAAAGTAGAGTTTTGAAGTCTGACAATCATTAATTGTCTGAATATGTTGACAGCAGCAGCCCTGTGTGGGATTTGACTGTTTTCCACTCTTTCAAAACATATTGGCAAAGTTTTAACTGGCAATCTCATGTATTCTATTTTTGTGGAACTTGACAGAAATATGAATTTTGGTGTTCTTCTGAGTGGTATGAATAACTCTGCACATCTCTGGAAGGTAATTTAGCATGAATGAATTCTTTGCCTTGATATTTATGAGTGCAGCTGTAGGCCATAACCTAAAGTCTGGAATAAATTTTCTGTGAAAGTGAAATACAACAGCAGTTTTATGAGCCCCAGATCATATAAAGTGTTTGCAAAATTAGAATGATTAAAGGATGATAAAGCACCAGGCTCAGATAAATTGTTCTGTGACATATTTGGGGAAATAGAAAAGTCGATGCCAGATATTTCTGATAACTCACCAAGGTTAATGTAGTAACAGAAGTGGCAAAATGCATTTCTCTTTTAAAGTTTAAGAAAGAATCTATGAAAGATTCAAAAAAATGACTTGAAAAGCATACAATATTTAGAATAATAGTGTGAATGGAGCACGTAAGACAGTATTATGAGCCATTTAAAACAATGGCATATAAGAGATATGACTAATTTGCTTCATTTATTTAATATTTCTGTAATATTTATTTATTAAATTTCTTAACAAAGAGGTAGTAGGGAAAATAATTCATGTGGATTTCAGAAACATTTTTATATGCCATTATACAAAAGTGCATTTCTATGCTAACAGTGTTTTGCCATAAGAACTGCAGGAAGGGGATTGTGTGCAATAGCTAAAAACGGCCAGGGTTACTCACCAACTCTCCTTTTTATATGGAAACATAGGAATTTAGCATCTGAAGTAGAGTGAAAAGTGGCTCCCCGAATATTTCTGAGCTTGCATATTCAGTCAAAAGTTCCAGTAACATGTTATACTGCAGTATGACACGCAGTTTTCAGTTAAACTGCATTTTATTCTTGAATAGGGAATTCTGTATGGCTATGCAGATTGGAGTCTTCTGCTACACCTACATTCAAAAATTAAAAGGGTTAAGGGCTCATTCTCTTGCCTTGATTGCAAGAACATCTCTCCATTAATTTAAACTGTCTCCTCAACCCGGGTGAAATTGTCACCATAAATTTACCCAGGAAAAGATTTCAGAATTTTCATGGGATTTCAGTTAATGGATTAATAAATTATGGGTGCCCATTAGGTGAGGATATATATGTGAATGGAAGATAGGGAAGAATGAAGAACTTTACAGGGATTTCTGTTTATCATATCAGAAAGTTCCTTAAGAGAATATTATCTGTGAAGTTGCGTCCTCAGAAACCGAGATTATTAATACAAAATTCTTCCTAACTGGGTATGTAAATCTTACTGTGATTAGATTTCTGAAAATATTTGACTCATACAGAATAGTCCAAAAAGTTATAAAATACCTAAACATAATTTTAAAACAAGATATTTTATAATTGAAGTAATACTACTGTTTCTCTACACATAGTATGTGGTACTGATAAAGCTGTATGGATGCATTCCATTGACTGTACCACGGTAGAAGTGCAAATAGTTTTACACGTGTTAGTTCTTGTTTCCATGACAGTTGAAATACTGTAGAAAATAATAGTAAAAGAGTATATCAGGTAGCATGCCTGTGACTTGAGAGCATGTATCATCTAGTGATTAGAAAGATCCTGTCTAATCTTGATAACTAGGAAAGAAGTAGGAGGATTGGGAATTCAATGAGGTATGTCAAATCTTATTAGTCTACATAATTTCCCCTTGCTGAATTCTGACAAGGCAGCACTGTTATTGAAATTGAGCAAATATTCATAGTAAATAATAATTCAATTAAAATTTTGAAACTATGTCAGCAAACAATTATTTTCTTTCAAAAATTTATTTTCATTTTCTTAGAAATACATAGCTTGTTACTCAATATTTAAGTGTTGTTGCTTAGCAATTATTAGTTAAATAAAAGATAATGTGTCAGTCTTGTTACATCATTGGGTAAGGATATTTCAAGTTTATGACAATAAGATTAAATAAAACAAATACCTCATTTAGTTTTCTATTGACTTTTCTCAAACAAAATGGTAGAGAATCATAACAACTAGGAGGAGCATAAACATAGTTTTGTTTAAATAGTTAAAATTTTATCACTAAAAATCATATAATATTATAATTAATTTTATTCTTTACTTAAGCCTGATCATTTCAGTTTTTTGTGTTCTCTATGACAGGAAATAAGCAATTCAATATACTCTGTCCTTTCTTCAAAGCATTTCTCTACAGTTATTTCACTTCACATGTAGTTGCTTTGAAAAGAGAAAAGAATTTCCTACCATTTCATAGTAGTTACAAATTAGGCTTAAAATTCTATTTCTTGCTTTTGCCATATTCTTACTGCAATCAGATATGCTGTGGTGGTACATTCTATTTGACACCTCTTTCTCTCAGCTGAAATTTGTCTCTTGAAATTTAAAAACTCTGTCATTTCACCCCACAGTGATCTGTTGTTCATCTATTAACAGACAATCTGTGAATAAACATTATCTGTTCTTAAATCATCCCTCAAGAGGTGGGTGGATTGACATTATGTTTTTGTTACCTGCTGAAGTTTTGTTTCATTTAAGTTTGGGGGTTTCTTCCCTTCACAGGATACTGAAAGATGTTTGCCAGTGAGGGCATGTAAGGGATCAAGGGCCCAGACAACTGATCCTGAATGGAGCAGAAACAAATTGATATCAGCAAGCAGCAGAGATAGTAACTAGCTGCAAAACAAGAGGTCATGATCTGAGGTTAAAGGGGAGTAGCAGCTGAGAGGCAACTCAAACAGTTCGTCTTTATACAAGGAAAAATTCAAATACAAAGCAAAGCAGCGACAAACTGTAGAATACACAACGGGAATTATGAATTGGGAAGGAGAAAAAAAACATATTTCATAAATGGAATCATAATTAGAGGAAAGTCTGTGAATTTTGTTTAGAACAGTGTTAAGCCTCAGAATCATAAGGGGGATTAGAAACAAAATTAACTACTAAAAGATATTCTATCCCCCTGCTTAAATTGTGATCTAGGTAACTCATTCTTTATTGTTATTCCTAATAGTTTTGTGGGGTTTGATTTTTAAGTGAATAATTTCTCCTACACATTTTAAATTCCCTTTTAGACTACACTGTATTTCTTCCTGCTTATATGTGCTATAAGTCTGATTGTAGGAAGGCTTCCATCTACACAATCCCTTTTGACAATAGTTTCTCAGTTTTATTGTAAGGTTTCATGCTGTAGCTAGAAATCTCATGTATCGTCAGATAGCCTATGGACAGATAGTGGTACTCAGAAAAAAAGAAACATAAACACATGAAAATGTTATGTGTAGTACATGAGATGTTAGCTTTTTGCATTTTCTCTTGATTTTATGTCCATGGAAGCATATTTCTATGCAAAGTGACAGTGGCTATGATTGATTATGTAAGGATTTTTGGAATTGCTGTCAAAAAACTGAAATCTTCTCTGGCTTCACAGTACTTCACAGTACTATTTATTTTATTCTATAAAATAAAGCCTATGTGGTGTAGTGAGATTAAATAGCATTTATCACATTTCCCCAGAGAAGTTTTTACACATGGCATGTAAATTAATGACCATACAACTTTTCTCAAATGTTCTTCAACATTTTAATAGAAACAATGTTATCAGGGAACTAGATGGGTTGAATCATATGTGAATCATACGTGAATCAGCTGCAACTGAAGGAAGTAAGGAAAACAAGTAAACTGAAATACGTGATATAGCATTACGTTGTTGTCCTAGAAACAGTAATGAGAATAGAAGAAAAAGACATAAATTAAATAAGTTTATATTTAATTTTTCTTTTCATTTTTGTGTCAGACTGACCAAAAATGAGCAAGAAAATACTCATTGTAACTTTGGTTGCATTTATAACAGGATAAATTATATTATGCATACTACCAATATTAACATAGCATTATTTCAGCAATACCAATGCTAACACAATGCTGCTGGAGTTCTGGTGTAAGGTAATTGTAAAGCTAATACGTGGCATGTTGGCAGATCCATGTAGTAGACTACAGACTCACTCATCTGTCTGGCTTGTGCTTCTTCTTCTGCATGATTATGGAATACTGAGTGCAATACAGGATTTGGTTTTTCTTTCCACCTGAACTTTCTGCCAGGAAATCAGTAAAAGAGAATAGAGTAGGCTTTTGTGGTATTTGGAATATATTTACCTAGAAGTAGAGATATAATGTTCAAAAAGTCCTTGGACAGCCATTTCCAGTGAATACCAATGATTAATTCTGCTATTTTAATTCTTATTTGTTCTCATCAGAGTCTGAGGATCCAAGTAAGACATAGGAGAATCTTAATTTCAACAAAGATTAGAAAAAAAGGGCGAAAAAAACCACACAGTGTGAGAAGAAACAAATAGAGCTAAAAAAATTACTAGTTTTCACTTAGAATAATTACATTCATGTAATGTATCTATAGTTAAGAGCTGAGAGAGAAAAAAAAAAAAAGAAACCACAAAAACATTTTCATGTCAAACAATGAAAAGTTTAAGTGCCTCTATATTTATATTAGATCCAACATGTGTAAACAGTAGAGAAAACTCCAGTTGAGAAAACATCAAACCAATTATTAGAAATCTTCATGATCATGTTCATTAGTGAAATCAGGGTATTTTATTTGCTCTTAGTTACTTGCTAGGTTTTTTTCTATTTGTCTCTATATAAAGTTTCATAATGTTTGTATTTAGAATGCATGTCATTACTCTAGATAATACTAAGAAATATTTTACTCAGGAAGAATTTTTCAAAATATGTTTTTCCATTTGAAAGTTTTAGTTATCCAATCACAGGAGAAAAGAATGTTGAATAATTCAGAGGACCAATCAAGTGCATGAAACGGTAAATCAATTATATCCAGTGAAAAGAGGGAATCTGCAATATAAACACAAAAAATTGATTAGTAGAATGCATTCAGAGATTTAGATACTTTTTAATGCATAAAAACTTTGATATGATTGAGGGTGTTTTGAGAAGAATAAAAGACTAAATTTACAGCAAACATTAGTAAGCGTACCATTTTACTTTTAATGTTTAAGTTTGAGTTGATGGAATTATACATCTCATTTATAAAATTTTGTTTTAGAAGAGTGTGACTATGGGAACATGATTGTGGAATGACATTCTGATAGTACTTATTACTCAGGCAAAATGAATTTTCATTGAAGTAAAGACAGTAAGACTGTAAGGGGTTTTCTGTGTATCAGCTCTGGGCTCCAATTAAATATGCACTCCTACTTTCATTGGGTTTTTTTGCTTTGCTTTTCTTGTGAATTAATTTTGTTCCTCTGAAGTGTCTATATTCATCTGTCTCTTCCTTCTTTTAGATGCCGACTCAGTCCTTTGCTTAATCATAGAATCATTTAAGTTGGAAAAGATCTTTACAATCACCGAGTCCAACTGTTGCTAAGTCCATCATTAAACTATGTCCCTAAATGTCATATCTAGATATCTTTATAATTCCTCCAGGGACAGTGACCACCACTTCCCTGTGCAGCCCGTTCAAATGCTGACCACCCTTTTCACAAAGAATTTTTTCCTAATATCCAATCTAAACCTCCCTTAATGTCACTTGAAGCAATTTCCTCCTCCTGTTGCTTGTCACTTGTGAAAAGAGAACAACCCCTAAATGTCTACAACTTGCTTACAGATGGATGTATGAAGCAATAAAGTCCCTCTTGAGTCTCCTTTCCTCTGGGCTAAATAACCCCAGATCCCTCAGCCGCTCCTCACAGAGCTTATTTCCAGACCCTTCAGCAGCTCCATTGCCCTTC
The DNA here is from genome assembly GCA_013400175.1 of Phainopepla nitens. Lineage (NCBI taxonomy): Eukaryota > Metazoa > Chordata > Aves > Passeriformes > Bombycillidae > Phainopepla > Phainopepla nitens. The sequence goes on from VXBQ01015955.1 coordinate 525,764, forward strand.
CCTGGACGCACTCCAGAACCTGGACATCATTCTTGTAGTGAGGGGCCCAAAACTGAGCACAGAATTCAACATGTGTCTCACAAGTGCCCAGTACAGGGGCACAGTCACTGCCCTGGTCGTGCTGGCCACACTGATGCCAAGAGCACCAGGATGCCATTGGCCTTCTTGGCCAGCTGGGCACACGCTGGCTCACGTTTAGCCATTGCTGACCAGCACCAGGTCCTTTTCTTCCAGGCAGCTTTTCAGCCACTTTTCCCCCAGCCTGAAACCGTGTGTGGGGTAGTTATTTAAGTGCAGGACCTGGTGTTCAACTTGATACCCCTGGAATGGGGTCATCAGTGCAGCCTGTACAGGTCCTTCTCTAGAATCTTCCTACCTTCAAAGAGATCAAACCTACAGCCTAATATACTGACTAAATAAATGTAAGACCTCTGAGAAAGAATATTTGTGAAAACAAACAAACAAAAAAGATAATGAATTATAAGAAATTATTCTTGTGCCACAATTAGACTTCTGGCATGTGGAATTCTCATAAAGGAACAATTAAAAAATACTCAGTTTTTAAAGTTTTTAATCATGAGCTTCATATGGACTTGATATGGTCTGAATGTTTTATGTTTGCATCACGGTAACAGTAACTAATTTAAAAATATCTCTTGCTTTCTATCAAGTAGTTATATAGACTACTGAATGTTGATATATGGGGTGATGCTATTTACAGTTCATGTAAAGAAAGGCGGAGAGTGAAACATGTTATAAGAAAGAAATTTTTAATTTAAGTTTTAGCTTTAATATCATAATTGATTAGAACAAAATCTCTGCATATTTCTGCAAATGAGGATATTAAGCTAAATAAATGAGCTATAAAGTGCTTTAGCAAAAAACTTTGTTCATTAATTTGAATGGGCAAAATAAATCTAATGTACATTAAAAAATGATGGCTTAATGGTTCATTTTCTAATGTCTGAATAAGAAAGTGAAGCAACCATGAATTGCCTGCTCCTCTCGTGAACAAGCTCCACAGTACTTTTACAATTAATTCCTGGCTGTCTTACCCTTCATCATGACCCAGAATGTGTCCTGAAGTCCCAGGATGAAAGCTGAGGTGTCTCTGCCCTTGACCCCTAGTCTCCAACACTTCATTTTCAAAAAAGCCAAGTATCATTCAACAGAGTTGGTGGGAAACATAAGCTTTTCGTGTGAGGGAGCTGACAGTGCTGCTGAACCGAACATAACATTCAGCATGAGATCAATAACTCATGGTCTCCTTCTGAATGGGATTGCTTTTCTTTTGTGCATGTAAGGGGAGCCTGGGGCTGAGCTAGTTACCGCCTTGGAGTGATTGAATGCAGAGAAATGAATGAGCAGTAAAGCAGAGCTTGCTTGCCCTCCCCCTTCCCACTCCCCCTTCTCTTTTCCTTTCTTTTCTCTGCTTTTTGTTGTGTTTCAGGCCCAGTGTCAGCAGAGGAGGAGAGGGACAGGTTCAGCTTGGACTGTAGAAGTGCCCCGGTGTGCCCGTGACTGAGGCAGTGAATGCCATTAAGTGGAGTGGCGGTGCCCTAGGTGCCTGCCCCGCCACAGGGATCCTCCACCACCGCCCTGACCTGCTGCCCTGGGGAGGTCAGCACTCAAAGGCAGCCTGGGAAGACAAGTTAGAGTTACTAACCTCTCCTCAGGGCACTCCATCAGTATATGACACTGACCTAAACACCTCCTTAACCTAGAAATTAGGATCTTATACTAGGGTGGTAAAATGGTGGCCAGTGAAGAACTTTAAATTCTGCAGAGGCTTTTGATGGCTGAGTAGGTGTAACTTATATGATAAAGGAGATACAATAGAAGCAAGTATAGTAGGACAGAATTAATGCATGTTTCCTAGCTTTTCATTTGTTAATGTATGTTCCCTTTAATTGTCATTGATTATAAGCATTCAGTGGATGAAAATAGTCAAAAGTACATATGTTTCTCCTTCCTTTTCAAAGTGCCAAAGCATTAAGGATATTTCTGAACTACATACAGGATACTACTGATGGGGGAAACAACTTCTTTTGGAGAGACAACAGTATTTATGTAACAAGGATGAGAGTGTTTCAGTTCTGTTTCTATGTTGAATGCAGAACTTCCATAAGTTTCAAATGGGATTTTGCTTTTTTCCTCAGTTTTATCTGATTTTAATTTGAGTAAAATATGGATGAAAAAGAAAAGAATATTTTACTATAACATGGAATTTTAATAATTCCTGACAGGACCTTTTATTGTCACTTCAAGTGTTAATTTTTAGAATTTTTATCAAATTGTCTATTCTATTATTGTCACCTAATTCCCCTATAAATGGATTTACTCTCTGCTCTAGAGTAAAGGGTTTGGTTTTCTGCTTCCTTTGCATTGATTTTGTTAATTCTTCCTCTGCCTAATAGAAGGGACAAAGGAAAAGAGTGCTTTGACATCATCCATCTTTGCTCAGCAGGCTTTCTTAAGCTTGCCTAACTAGCTAATTAAAAACATTTGACATTGGTCACAGAGTAATGGTCACCTAAATACATTGATTGGTTACTAGTTCATACAGTTGAAGTTTAAAGTACTAGAACTTTTACGATAAAAACAATCTTTTGATATCACTATCTGTCACTTTGAAACAATGATTTTTTTATGTTCATGGTCTTTAGATGTTACCTTTTTTTTAAAGTGTAGGACCCTATGCATCGATAAGTAGTTAAAGATTTTTGCATACTGGTTTTAGAGTAAATTTGGGACAGCGCTAACCTTGATATAGATTTATTTTTATTAATTTGGACATAAAAATCTTTCAAATGTATATTATTAGAAAGAATGAAAAAGAAAGTAAAATACAGTTATATGACTTATAAAGATCACTCAAACAAACTAACTAAACAACACAATGCTTGAAAATAGTTGTGTATCTTTTTTGCCCTTTTTTTCTTCTTTCTGTAAGGGAGGATAACATTGAAAATTACTAGAATTAGCAAAATTATCTCTTTTTATGAAAAAGATAACAGTTACGTGTGGAAGAATGCAAGAAATAAGTATATAGATTTTTCAGTGTCCAGAAAAATGGGCTTTTACAGAATCTCAACCTCAACCTAAGTCTTTTAGAGGGGAAGGAGAAAGAATTTAGGGAAAAAAGTTGAGAATAATAAAAACTATTGTTTTCACCCAAAGAAAACTCTTTTTATGGATACATTATGTTCATAAAATTATCTTTATTGAAATAAATACTCCTCTCTCTTCCTATTTGCTACTAAATTCTAGCTATAGAAATCCCCCAAAAAACAAGCAAAAAAACTACAATTCAAAATGTATTTCACTTTTGCAGTGACAAAAATTTAGCCAGTGAAAAAACAATTCTTAAAAGACTTTCTTCAGAACAGATACAGCATATTTATCTTATAATAACTGAGGGAAGGGCTTCCAGTTCTTAAAGGAGGAATGAAGAAATCCCTATTAATGAAAAATGTATATTTCAAAACAGTCTGTAAGCGACAGATGTAAAATTAATCATCGTGGATACCTAGATTCTTTGGCAAAACACATCTGAGGACCAAAACCACTTAGTTTATTTACTTTAAACACTCTTTACAGAGCTTTAAAGGATGATCAGATCATTAGCATGAGCCAATCAGCTGATACTACCTGATACTACATCTTCAAAAACAAACCTGAGCAGAATATTGCAGTGGGTGTGTGGCAGGGAGAGCAGAGAGGAAGAAGCTGCTGAAGTGGACAGGTCACTTCATCTAATGCATATTCACACTAAGGACAGCAGAAGTTACAAGTGTACAACCCAAAATCTGAATAATACTAGGGATTCTACAAAGAAGAGGATGAGAGGACAGAACTCATTCAACTTAATTTTAGAAAGGACTTCTTACCCTATTTCGTGGTGGTAAAAATATTTAGCAACAGAGCTGTAGTCTGGACTTCAGCACTTCCTTCCAAAACAAGGACACTTCACAGTCTTCCTTTTCCTCTTGTGTTTAATCCTGTTTATCATAAAGGAGAGGGAGGGGGGTGAGGGGTGGGGGGTGGTGGCAGTTGTTTGTTTATTGGTTTGTGTTGTTTACTCATTTTAAGAGAGGGGGGACAAATAGAGGCCTATTATGGTTAAATGACAATAACAAATTAGGTTTTCATTGCACTTAATCAATCTCCTTATCAACAAACCCAGACTAAGTACTTCCACCAAACAAATTTAACATAAAAGATATAAAGCAAGCAAACAAAAGCCCCACAGAATATCAGTGGATAGAATAGCTCCTGAGAAACACAAGATGTTTGATTTTTCTTGTAATGAATTTTCATGTGGTTTTTGTTCCTGATATCTGATATCCTGATCCCAGTATTCTGGGAGGGGAAACTTTATTAAAAAGGTATCATTTTGGAAAATCCACTAAAACATGTTCAAATCAATGTTTCCCTTGCAGAAAAAAGCCCAAAAACAAACAAAAAACAAACAAACAAAAAAAAAAAAAAGAGAAAAAAAACAGCCCCCTAAAAACTCCATCCCAAAAACCACAAAAAAAACACTGGGGGCAGAATTAACAGAATTAACAGGAATTACTATATGGGTTGGTCTGCTACTTGTTTTGTATGCTTGACTGCTTGTCAGTTGGCAGAAATCAATGGTTTCCTTTTCACACAGAGAAGAGAAGGAAATGGGAGTCAAAATTCTCCTTATGGGCAGTTTCAGTATAGATTAAATATTGTACCTGTGTGTCTCCAGTGTATCCCCTAAAAATAAAATTTTTCATAGCATTTCATAAATTTACATTTATGTATGCATTCACTGTTGTTTAATTTATGTTGCATTTCTCTTTCTTAATTTGCTGAAAAAGTTATTGTAGCTTATAATAAATAACTATGAGGGCTAAGAAAAAGTAATTTATGCTTTATATTTAATACTCTATTTTTTCCCAAAAGTCATGTTGACTTATCTAAAACCAAGACAGTTTGAATTCATTTGTCTAGAATGTCTTTCTTTTAATCCCAAAATACAGAGTACAACAGATATGAAGAAATGCTACCTGTCCAACAAGTAAAAGAAATTTCTCAAAGGAGAGTTCATCCAGCATAGTCATAGAGTCATGTGGCAGTAACCTGTTGCCCTCATTGATAATAATAATTTAGTAAAGAATGTTTCAAAGTCATTCTATATCTCAAACAAAGGAACTAAATGGGGTACTGCTTAAACTGCTAGAATGAAAAATTAAAATCTATTTTGAAGATGCAGTAAGTTTTGGCACTAAGTCAGGTAGGTTTTTTTAATGTTATTTTCCTGTGAACATTTTGCATGAAATAATCATGTGAACACATTGTCAGGCGTCCTAACTATTCCTCCTCTTTCATTCTTGAGTATCCTGATTTTAAATAGGTGTTCACCTTAAGGTCAAGGGTGCAAAATCTATTTTGATTGGACATTTATTTGTCTGTCAGGGTTTGTGATGTGGACAGCTGCATTTCCCACTATGGTGTATTTATTGCAGCATGGTCACAGCATCTGAATTATGTTCTTGGTTCACAGGCATTCTTCAGTATGGTATATATTTTGAGGACAATTTTCTGTGTTTAACCACTGCTTAGCACACTATGCTGTTTACATTACATCAAATGTCAGAGAAACTATTATTGCAAAATGGACACTTGTATGGCTGGCTAGGATTGCTGCATTACAAAGGCATCAGCAAAGCCTCTTGCAATCTATACTTTAGGCTGAGGTTATAGCCTTAACAATGCTGCAAAACAACCTATTCTTTTGCTGAAGATTATTGTTCTGACATCCCTTACCCCGTAAGAGAAAAGAGTGCTGTGATGGTAGCACTGAGGAATGGGACCGTGAGAAAAATATCCCTCAGTTTTATTTCCGTGCTGAAGTGAGAAATGTGGATGGCAAGTGTTGAGAGCTAACATCAAGTCCTGTTCCATTACGTGCTTCTGAAACTTAAATAATTTCAGTGATGTATTAATGTCAAAAATCATAATTTAACTTCAAGTTATGTTTTCGTTCTTATATACTAATCTGTAGTTTTATCCACACTGGAGTTTGAAATGCAATTGCCACAATCACATTTCAGATTTTCTTCCTACTTGCATTTTTGTCTACAGCCCTTATTTAACATTGTTCTCTTTATTAAGGTTTTTGTTAAGAAGTAAGCATTTTTTTCTGAAAACTATGCAAACCTTTTTCACTGTAGTCTTCACTTAGTATAATTAGAAAGAATTTGGGGAGCATGGAGCATTGTCTGTTACTTAAAAAACACCACAAATCATAATTACCCTCCTGATACAACTTCTTGATCTACTCTACTGAAATTTATGCAAGAACTAACTGATTAAGTTGCACCTCTGGTTTACACAGATGCACTGGAAGCAGTTTTAACACATTTAACACACACATTTTGACTCTTCATATACAAGTAGTCTCTCTAAATTCCCGGTGAAATGAATTCAGAATCTAAACCGACTAAATCCATGAAAGACAAAAAGAATAAAAAGGATATCATGATTAATAAACGATAAACAGAAGCCAAATTTGCCTTGAGTATGATTTTTCCATTCTCTGCTAGCTACCAAAGCTATGTCTATTTTATTCCTTTTCCTGCAAATTTCCTCTAAACTCATATCTATCCAATATTGTAATCCATAATATATATAATATTATGCAATCTTGTAATCCTTAATAATAACCCTTAATATTTATCCAGTATTATGTATCTATTTAGAAGTGGAAGTTATTCTGCTATATGTATTAAAGTTTTCTCCAATGTAGCACAAGTTCAAGAAAGAAGATAAAAAACTAAATCAAAACAAGTGAGCAGTATGGCTCTTGAACAGGAACAATCCATGTCTCCTTTTGAAACTGCAGATGGATGTATTTACAGAGACCAAGCTAACTAGTTGTCTTTTTCTTCCTGGTTTGGGCTGGTTTTGGGATTTTGTTTAGAGTCACATTTATCTTATTGCTTTTACTTTGTCAAAAATACCATTCTTCTTTTTTCTGTTTACTATTATTAAAAATTTATATACATCTTAGTTTAATTATAGAGTTGTAATTACACAATTCTCATGTGTTCTCACACAACTAAAATTCAAAAACTTAAAAAAATGTAATATATTTTCCGTTTCCAGATTTATTTAACTTTATATGCAGGCTGTTGAATTTATGTCAAGATACAGCACTTTTGCTTTTTATTTTTTCTAAACAGAAATTTGGGGGATTGATCAATTCTATGTTTCTGTCACAGAATTACAGAATCATAGAATGGTTTGGGTTTGAAGGGATCTTAAAGCTCACCTCGTTCCAACTCTCCTGCCATAGGCAGGAACACTTTCCACTAGACCAAGTTGCTCAGAGCACCATCCATCCTGGCCTTGAACACTTCCAGGGATGGGGCATCCACAAATCTGGACAACCTGTTCCAGTGCCTCACTACGCTTACAAAGACATTCACCACATTATACATGTGTTTATTCTGCACTCTTTTGCAAAAATGTGAAAAAACAGTTTAAACTTTCAGTTTTGCAGGATGTAAGTCTTATACAATAGCGCATTTTTCTTCTGTCTTCATTTATTTTCATCTCTGATTTGTTGCCTTTAAATAGGTTAAAAAAACACTGTCATTAATATTCATATGATATTTTTGCCCTCTTGTGTGATCCAGACTGGCATAGAAAATAATGTCTACCCTATTCTTACAGCTGGAATTACTCCAGGTTTCTTGAAACATGAAATGATTTTCCAACCAAGAATGACTGTCTCCAGAATTTTGTCAGGTAAATCATTCCCCAGGCTCTTTGGTTCTTCACTGGAAGTTAATCCTGTTTAGAAATAGTTGAAGTCTTAGTCTGATTTACGTAACATTATTGGTGTTGTGTGCCAGTTTCTCTTCACATTTTACAGACTCATCTTAGGCAAAATTGAGTGTTTGCAAAAATGTATTTGACAAAATCAGTTACGGTAAACATCATGATCTGACAAAGAGCTGGCCGACTTTGAAAGGTTTAAAGCCTCTGGATAGATACAAATAAGATAAGAAAAAGCAGATGCATGTTAAATCATCCAACAGCAAAGGGGATACTTTATGGAAATGAACTCGCAAGATAATAATTTGAATTTGACAAGGTGATAATTAAAGCCCCTAGATAGTCTCTTTCCACATCTATATGCCTTTCAGTGAAGTTGGTTAGCATATTAACTACTGTTGGAGGATGATAAAAAATATTCATGGGATGTTAAACTGCATATTGTTATTCATTTCAATTTGTATTATAAATGTAACAGAATGCAATGCATACAGTATTACACAAGAGGTACTAATCTCAATTATTGACTTATTTTAAAGAACTCTGATACCCAACTAGGCTCTCAGATGCCAGTTTTTTCCAGAGAAATTCAAAAGATTTAATATTAATTAGTCTTTCTGGCAAGAACAACAAGGTGATAAATTTCTTTTGAATGTGAAATACTGAGGCCAAGAGTTTTTCAGTGCAGTAGCTGGAACTATTTTATATTGTACTTACTGAATAATGACTATCAATAGGTACTTTTACTGGAAATACTTTCCATGAAGCAACTGGCTTCATGGAAAAGCTTTGAAGCTTACATCTGTAATAAAATGTTTGTTGTTAACTGGTGATAGCTTTTTGGACCAACTTTAAACAAATAGCACCAAAAAAACTATTGATGGATTGTTGAAAAGCCAGTATTCTCTCCCATGGATTTACTGCACCAAAGGCAAAGCATTCATATACTTTTATAAAAACACATAATTTCTTTTCAGAAAAAAAAGAAAAAAAAAAAAAGAGAGGGCAAATTTAAATGTAAACATTACACATCTATGTTCCCTAGCAGATTCAGGTGTCATTTGCATTTTACCTTCCATTAAAAGTACATTTCTAAAGTAAGACAACTGGTTTTCCACACTCAGATGGAGTCATGTAATGGAGTGGTCTCAGGGTGCTGGAATTGGATTCACTGCAGGTGAAACAGTGGAGGAATACATCTTGGGAAGCTCACATAGGACATTTTGTCTGCAGGTGGGCATTTGGACCCTTGGAGTCAGATGAGCAGTGATCTAAAGTAAAAATACTCCATATTATCTCTCTGTGGTCATCAGGTCCTTGGCACCTGCTGCTCTGCTCTGCAAATCTGTTCCAGGGTCTACAATAATTGTTTCTGCAGGTGTAGTCTCTGTGTGACAGATAAAAGTGGAGTGCACACACATTAAAAAGTGAGAGCCTTCAGGTCTGGGGAATGACTGGCAGCACCAGCTGGAGAGAGATGGAAACTTTGCCACTTAAAGTAAAGATTTAGTGTGAAGAGCTCAAAACACTGAGAGAGCAAAGGATTATCAAGTCTGCTGTAGGAGTGATCATCGTCTCTGAGTCACTGGAGTGAAAGACATAAAAAACACTGTGATATGAAAGTGCTGTAAAAGCCTATATGACCAAAAGGAGTGTGTTTAATGTTCTTTAATTTTTCCTTTTTTTAATATTCTATGTCCCTAAATGCAGGAGAATTTTGCATTGACATAGCTTTTCTCATAAGTTGATGTTAGTCTGTCATCTTTTACAGTAGCAACATAATTATCATATAGCCCAGAATTTATGAATCATTTTGCAATGCTACAGGTTTTTGTTAGCATTTAATGCTGTAACTTACACATGGTATTCATATTCTGTGGAGCGATTTTCATGCATCATGATTTTCTCATTTAACTGTGCCAAAACTTATTTACAACTTGGAATATTTCTTCCTGACATTTTTATTCTTCTTTTCTAGTCTTTATATCATCATATCTGAATGATGTCTAGAGATCATGGATGTCACAATTAGAAAAAAGACCAAATTTTTTTTGCAGCTAGATAGATTTTCCTACATCTTTCTTTTGCTTTTTGCTCCAAATCCTTCATTTAAAATAAAAGAATGCAAAACATCAACTTCTGTAGCTTGCTAAGTCAGTAATTGGTGAAATATTAAATGACATTTCAGCTTGATTTTGTTAGAGTTTCCAAAAACATAAAACACATGCAATACTTCTTGATCTTGACAGATTTAATTTCATGCAGTTTAAGAGCGTGGTTTTAAAATCTCCATGACTGAGAAAACATCGATCTGATAATAGCTTTTTTTTTCCCTGGTTAGCTGCTACACAATTGTCCCTGCAGGAGGCTATAAAGATGTAGATTTCAAAGGGCTAAAATTCACAGGAAATAACTATTGTCTATTACATTACCATCACAAAACATGCATTCACACCTGTGTTCATGTGTTCATATTTTTAAGGGAAATATATATATATCAAGTTTATATGCAATCAGTAGAGTAACTTCAATATTGTATGTTAAAAATCTCAGTATTAAGTTAATATACATACCCCTCTTAACATTGAATTTCCTTGGTCTCAGTTACCAAGATGTGAAAATGGAGAATAAGAGAGAATAATCTCAATTCAGTAATTACCACTCTACTTCCTAACTCCTGAACTGTATTATACATTTCATTTCCATCTGCTTTTGATGTAGCTGTGAACAGCTGAATTAAAGCACTAATGCAGAGTTCCACTTTGTCAGAGAACATGCTTTTGCTTTTTCACATGTACAGTTTTTTAAAATGTTTTAAGGGAGGGGATGACGTAGCCCAGTTTTAAGCATTTTATTATCATACAATAGCTAATACAAAACTATAATAATCAGAGAGAAAAAAAAAATCTCCATTAATTAAAACAAACACAGTTTTTATAAATTCAGAAAAATATAACTAGATTTCAGAGAATTTTGCTTTTCAAGTTCTATGTTATCATTGAGTAAGAGAGAAAAATGCTTTTTCCAAACACGCCAAAGTAGAGAATATAATCTCCTGATGTTGAAAAGTACTAAAAGAAAGTCTTTACAATAGTAACCAGAACAGTAGGTCACAGAGTGGAATATAAATAAATAAATAAATAATTATGCAAAGTGGTGTATTTTAATTGTTGATATCATGCAGGATATCATCTGGTGCAGTGAGACAAATCTGTCTTTTCTAGTTTTGCTGTTGTTGCTACTGTGTTAATGAGAGAACTCTCATTAAACTTGCAAAACTTAACACTTTCATTCACATTATTTCAAAACTTATTCAACACTGATAAGCAAGAGGTACCATTCAAGTTTAAAATACTTTGCAAAATGTTGACCCTTTCAAGGAAGGAGAAACCAATAGGATAGTAGTTATGAGACAAAAAAAAAATTTAGTAAAACAGAAAAAAGTGCTAAAGGAAGAGAGAAACTAATTGAGAATGTCCTTACGATAAGTAGATTAAGGCCACACACTTTCAAACAGAATCTGTTTAGGACATTCTTGATTCATCCGGAATTTTAGACCTTTCTCAATATACATTCTTGGCTTTGTATTTTTGTTTGGGCTTAGTAACTAGTAAATATGGCCTTAAAATGACAGAGGTAAAAATAGTCCACAAGCCTTTTAATGTTGTGTCTAGCAATCAGGAAGACTTGTTTATTAGTTCTAAGAAACCTTAAATGAATATAAATTTCACCTAATGGTGGGAAAAATGATAAGACCCAGGCCTAAAAGCAAAGGCTATTCTAAGTTGTCTTAGTGGCTATTAATTACTGTACGCTTCAATTTGATCTCACAAATAAGTGAAAGTGACTAATATTTTCCTTAATCTGAACCTCAGCTTGTAATGTTTGTAGTGCTGTCTGTGGGACACATTTAGATGAATGGGTTCAACAGTAAAGGTCAATAATAAGCCTGAGGGTCCACTGAAAATCCTGACAGTAACATTTGCCAGGTGTTTTCTGGACATGACCTGCTATCACTAACTGACCAGTAACCCACAGATAACAGGAACACTAAGCCTTTCACCACAAAACCTCACTTATTTGATAAGAAAACTGACATTTTGGTCCTTTTGGACAGCACAATGTGCTCAGTGATTTCTGGGCATAGAAATGTATTTCTGTACATTTCAAATGTCCTGAAATGTATGAGACTGCTCTTACTTACATAGAGATCCATATGAATGTGTGTGTAAATGCATGTGCATGTCTATGTGTGCCTGTCTGTCTCTCCATTTTTTGTCCCCAGCATGACATCTCACTCAGTCTCAGTGGGACTGTTCTTTCTCTGAAGCATTCATTCAGCAGGAGTGAAACAGCTTGCATCTACCCTTGAAGGGTTTGACTGAAAACAAGGAGACTAAAAAAGAAACTTGACTTCATGTCCAGTGGTATTCTGAAGAGAAAAATAGGTGTTGTTTATGAAATGGTGGGGGGAAAAAGCAAAAACTTAGGATTTTTGGAGAGTAGAGGTTGAAAGAGTATAAGGTCATCATGTAACAGGAAACATTTCCAGTATAAGAACAGAAACAATTCCATGCTGTTTATTTATCTCTTTTTCTTCCCCCTGAAAATTTGAACTGATACTTTCTTTTTTTTTTTTTCCTCCATTCTTCTGACTTCCCCATTGTTCATCTGTTACACAGCTTACTTAAAGTACTGGCTTTGCATGGAGGGGGGTGGCACTTTAGATTGCCCTGAGGGAATATAAAGAAACCAGCAGAGCACAGTAATAGCATGCACAGCACTTTGGGTTTCTCTGAACATGTCAGGGTTTTAAGATGTAGAATTCAGAAACAGGGGATCGTTGGTGAGAAAAGCAGTTGGACGTAGTCAACTTGAGCTTCAAAGATAAATCATTCAAGAGGAAGGTCATTATAGCCATGCTGTGAATTTGGGGCCTCTCAGCCTCTTACTTGCCACCCTGCAGGAAGATTTCAAGAGAGATTAGAAGTTTATAGCAGGATGAGGAAACAAAAAGACATGCTATTCAAGGCAGCTCTGTGCAAACCCAGTTTGTCTTTTCCTTCCCAGTTGTGAGCTTGCAATCCTGCCTTCTCCTCTGTCTCCTGTCAGTTACTGACCACTTTCATCTGCAGCATCCAGGAATTCACTCATTTCTAGTGATGAAAATGTTCGCTTTCTTCAGTAATCACCAAGGCAGTCTCAGCTGCCTGCTTCTGCATTCATGTGAATATTAACTCACCTGGAAAGCCTTTCTCTGGAGTTGGATGAGGGGTGTAATTAAAGAGTGTGTTAAGAATGAGCTAGCATTGTATCTACAATGCTGAAGGTAATCACAAGGAACGTGTACACAGAAAAAGAAAATAGATGAGCTAATAAGCCAGTAGCAAACGATCCACATCAAAGCCCTATCTAAGTTATGACAGCCACAGGCAAAAAATAGTGGGAGAGGGCCGTAAATCAGGGCTCTGCTTTGTAAAACACACTTCAGCGTGGGTGCCTATAGAAAGAGTCTAGTCCAAGGAGTGCAGACAGAGAAATAAGGCTTCATTGGTTTCTGAGAATGGGATAGAGCAAGCCTATTTTAGCTGAGGTAAAAATACAGTTTTGTAAATGTCAATAAACATAATTCACTGACAAATACCTGAAATAATTGATTTGCATCCTGAATGCTCAGGTTTAAAAACTCACACTGAATGCGCCAGCTTTAAAGTGAGAAGAAGTTGCGAGCCTCTTGATGAGCAGCAAGATTTCCCTCAGAAGTTTCTGGAAAGTTCCTCCACTTGATCAAAATCAAGCCTTAAAACACAGATAAAGCATCTCACCAACTGAGCTTTATAGCATATAGAGATAATACATCATTGAATATTAGGGAGTCTGAAATTTTTTAATCATGTATTTTCCACTGACAATGCCTTATTTTGACATTTTCATTGAAAGTATCAAGTTTTATAGTTCAAATTTTCTTTTTTTGGCAATTAAACTAATTATACCTGTAAAAGATTGGCATTTAATGAATCCTACTTTTTGGGTTTTTGGTCTTTTTCTGAATCTTAAAATGTTTTGTCTGAAGTCTGGTTTGAGAAAGTTCTCACTATATTAAGCTTAATTAGGGTCATTTGTTAAAAATAATCCATCTCATTCTCCAAGCCATCGTAACTCTAATCTCTGTCAATATTTGTTTATAATATCTGAGTAAGAGCAAGTACCACTTCAAAAAATAGCTATTATAGTAGTAGATCAGTTTCCTTCTCACTTCATTCATGTGAATCTTATGGAAAGAGCAGTCAAAGTATTGCTTAGGAAAAGCAATATGATATCTGATTCCTTCTGATGCAAATTATGCAAGCCTTCAAACACATTCGGGAGCGCTCACCCAGCTCAACAATAATAGACTAACTGTGCAAAAACTGTGTAAATATAATTGGATTCTTTGGTTCAGATCCCAAGGCTTCATTCAATTTTGTTCAGTTGTTATTGAAACAAGCTCCTATTGAATGAAAAAAAACATTTTATCATAGTTAAAACTTGACTGGGACCTCTGAATTTGACCTGCTTATAATGCTGTATGTGAAGTATTTCATGCAGTGCATGAGAAATTTTATGTGATAATCAATGCTAACAAAAGTGCTATGAGACCAAAAATAGTCTGACCAAAACCTGATCATAGTTATCAGTGTCTGAAAAAAATACCTATTGACTTTTTTTTTTTTTGCCAAAGTACCTCTATTTCCTCCCCAAAATACAGTTGTTTTCTGTGATTGATAAGTTCACTAGCTTTTAAGCTCATTCACATCCATTAGTTCTGCCTTTTCCCCTCCCTGTTGAAAATCAGGAGCTGTCAGGCTGAAATGTTCTTGACAGACACAAATAGAGTCCCCAGGGGTAGCAAAACCCAGTCTGAATCAGTAAGAGATAGGTTTTAATGCATTGCTTTGCTGACACTGGTCACTGCACTTACTTTACAGAAAATGTTGACATAGAGGACAATCATACAAATACTGTTTTTTAGTGTCTTGCTAAAAAGTTTGGGTTTTTTTTTTTTTTTTTTCTTAGGCAAAGCAATGCATTTGAGGTATTTTGAATAAAAATAATGGTGCAACAGTGAAATCTATATGTTGATCCTTCAAAGATCCTTCACAGATCCTTCACAGAATATTTCAGGTGTTGTGCATTTTCAGGCCTGATAAAAAGCCCATTAAGGTTAACAACACTAATGTATTTTTTTACTTTAATGAGCTTTGGGTCATATCCAATATGTGAGCAACAGTCATCCACGTGCTATTTAAACCTGCAAAATCCATGATCCCATGTTGCAGAATCAAGATCAATTCTGGCTCTGCTGAAACTAATGGGAGTTGTGAAACCTTCCAGACCAGGATTTTGAATTTTATCTCTGGGATATAAGAGCAGAGGCTTCAAGTAAACAGAGGTTGGGAGGAAAAAGTCTGAATTTACAACAGAATTACTATTTATTTGAGTGTCTTAGGTTTGGTTAACCCCAGAGTAATTTTTTATTCCAATCTATCTTCTACATAAAATGAACAACTTGATCTCATGTAGGAGTTATGCATAGTTCATTTAATAAACAGTTGTGTCTTTTCTATTAGAAATGGCGATCCATTAAAAATTATTTCCTTAAGAATTTCAATTATTTTTGTTTTCAATGCTATGTATGCAATGTATAATTTCTCCCATTGTGAAAACATTGTAGTGGGAGAAATGACAAAAAAAAGTGTGAAGATACTAATGATTGTGGTGAAGAACTGTTTTCTGGTTTCTATTTTGTCTTTAATACGTGGATTTAATATATTAACTGACCATAATGAAGAAGTCCAGAGGTATAAGAAGTTTGAGAAAAGTGGCAAGTGTGCCCATTACCTTACTCATTCCAACAATATCCTTTATTTCTGCCCCATCCCCTTCCCACTCAGCTGTCTGAGTTGCAGTCTGAAAGGCTAGCTGCTGGTATAACAGGTTTTCTAGGCTCAGCTGCTTTGTCTCAGCCATGGCTTGGGCGAAATGGTGACTGAAGAGGTGTAGGCTGTTGGCCAAAAGGGTTTCCGGATACTGTTGTGACAGGGATGATCTCCAGTGCTAATTGGGTTGTTGCTTCTGATACTATATGAGGTGGTTACCTACCCCACAGGAGACAGCAGACTTGACTGGAATGAATATGTGAAAGATTAAGGAACATTAAATGCTACAGGAATTGTTTTTTATTGTTGATTGGTTGATGAATCCTAAATACCGTGGTGAAAAAATCACTCCGGTACTTTACAGATATACAGAAGACAAAAATATGTGTTTCTTCTGTATGAAGAAAACTAATGCTGAAGACTCCACTCTAAATGAGAAAGGGCTAGCCTGACTTCCCCCATGTATTTTTTTAAAGCCATCTCACTGTGATCTATTAATACTTGACATGCACTAACTGCCATCATCTTTATTAATACTGTTGCTGTCTTTGCTGCTGTCATCATTATAATTGTCATTATTTTATAAAATGAAATTTCTGCTTTATGGTAACCGGATTACCGAGACAAGGTCACAGAGGAGGCATATGATCACATTTTGGTCTTCAGTATGTATGGTAGAGGAGAAAGGGAAAAAACGTATTATTGGATAGGCTATGTTTTCTGATGTCCTCTCACCATTTTGCACCACTCAGAGGGAAGATTTCAGAGCAGATAGAGTTCAGGTCAGTTGCAGGGTGGGAAGTTCTATAGTATGATTTGATGTAAAAAATTATTATGAGGTTTAAGCAGTATCTGAAAAATCATAAAGGTCAATCATATAATGGTGAAACCTCCAGTAAGTATTATGCTAATAATCACAGGGTATCATAAGAGTTTACACTAATTTTTATTGTTATTTCCCTATATTTCTCATGAAGTGGAGCCTTATTAAAGTAAGATTAAAATCATCTTTCCTAACACTGTTTGTGCTGGAGACTTTCTCACCAATGTCTGCTTTTGTTGGTCTGTTGTTATTACTAAACTAGATTAGCTGTGTGACAGGAAATTAAAAATATTTCCTGACATATTTATTAGGTATTAAATATCTTGGGCAATGATTAAATAACACTGAACTTTATATTCCTCACAGAATCCTTACTCTTTGACTGAGTTCTAGGAGTAGAGTTGGAGTAAAGAGAGGCACCTTAGTACCTAGTAAATGGTAGTTACACTTCATGTTGTTTTCCATATCTATCTCTTCCATTGGCTTTCCAGGGCCAAAATTTGTTTTGCCTCTCTGAGTGAGGAAAAGCTACATTAGTTAGTTTGAAAATCTTTTTTCCAATGAGACATCTTAGAGAGAATTTAAATGTGGCCATCAGAATCAAGGGCATCCTGTTATCTACCAGAGGGTCCTAAGATAATGCCTCACAATCCCTCCACCCTGACAGGGCCCTCATACACAACAAAATAGGGAATCACACACAGAAAGAAAAGGGGAAATAGAATGACCAACTCACATAATAATATTTCTGGTCTGCTTTGTAAGGTGATTGGCTTGATGGCATCAAATTTCTGCTCATATTCCTCTTGAATATGAAAAAGGTCTGGAGAAAAGACACAAAAGTGAATAACACTGCCCACCACTTACCAGACCTGTGACTACTTCAGGACACCCCTACATCTCTCAGTGTACTCGAGAACATGTAGTATGTCTGTGTCTTCTGTGTTTAATATAAAAAATATTGAAAATATTATTTTGCTTTTACAGAAAGCTTGGATTAATCTAATGTTGCAGTTGAAAGAAGATGCAGAACATAATTCTGACGTACTTGGTTAGAAATAAAGGTGGAAATTTTCTTATGCCTAATTCTTATGTTGCTACTTCCCCATCTTCATTAAACTTCTTGCTGCTACATGTTTTTTTCATAATCACCACTGTCCAAAAGTTTCTTTCCATAGTGAAAAGGTTAGTGTGGTTATCACATGGACAAATACACTGTGACAAAATGGCTGAACACAAAGACGTAAAGCATGACTAAGAACAGGGAATGGTGAATAGGCAAGCAGAATGAATCATAAAATTGTCATCACTGTGTCTTGATTCAGTCAAGGAGCCAAAGAGAGAAATCCCAAGCACATATACAGGCTGGAGAGAAAATGGATTGCGAGCAGCCCTGAGGAGAGGGCATTTGGGAACTTAGAGGATTTGGTTAAGGAAAAGGTCAACATCAGACATCAATGTGCACTTGCAGCCCAGAAAGACAAACATATCCTGGGCTGCATCAAAAGTAGCATGGCCAGCAGCGCAAGGAAAGGAATTCTGTGCCTTTCTACTCCACTCACAAGACCCCACCTGATTACTGTTCTGGGAAGCTCAAAATCAGATGTGGACTTGTTGGAGTGAGTTTAGAGGAGAGCGATGAAGCACCTCTGCTATGAGGACAAGCTGAGAGAATTGGGGTTGTTCAACATGGAAAAGCAAAGGCATTGGTGGAGACCTTATAGCAACATTCCATCACCTGCAGGGGGCTTTCAAGAACAGAGCACATCGATGGGACATTGAGCAACATGGTATAGCAGATGTCTCTGCCTAAGAAAGAGGAGTTGGAACTAGATAGTGT
The DNA here is from genome assembly GCA_013400175.1 of Phainopepla nitens. NCBI lineage: Eukaryota > Metazoa > Chordata > Aves > Passeriformes > Bombycillidae > Phainopepla > Phainopepla nitens. Next base: position 544,164 of record VXBQ01015955.1, read on the forward strand.
TCCCTTCCAACACAAACCATTCTATGATTTTTATGATTTTAGTTATCATAAGTTTTTATTTGTTCTTCAGAAAGCATTCTAATTTGTAGAACTTTAAAAAGCACAAAGAATTCTTTCTTCAAAAAGATAAAAGAAAGATGCATTGTACTGTGTGGTGTGATTGCAGTCCATGTAAACAATTTTGTGTGACACATAACAAATACAAATGATTTAAAGCACAGCATTTGCAGGTCTTCAACTAATATAACTTTATGGAACTATATCACAAGTAAAGTTATGATGGTGACAATGACTCCTACTGGACAACTCAAATCTATTTTTTTTCTTCTTTATGAAAAATTAGTTCAATCTGTTGTGGGTTTTTTTAGGGTTCTAAGAGTTTGCAACCTTCTTCTGAAGGCAGATTTGGTACATTCAAAAAGAACACTATGTTCTGATAAGTAGAGAGATTTTCTAGTGTAGTCAGACAATTGCTTGCTAAAAAAAAAAAAAAAGGGGTCTTGCAGCATTAGTGGTTCTTTAAAACTAATTTACTAGCAAGTTTTCACTTTAAGGCAAATATGAGTTGCGCAATAGGATCCCAGGGGTGAGATAGTGCATATAATCTGTGTGCAGGCAGCATGTGTGTGCATCTGAGAAACCCACTTTTCCTGATTGACACTTCACTGCTTAACACTTGGCTCTTTGTAACTTGTTTATCCAAGTGGATGATATATTCTTGTGCAGCATGACTTTTTTTGAGGAATAAGTTGTGATAGTCCAAGCCTATAATTTGATTTCAGCAACAGGTCTTCAGGGACTAGAGTATTTGTTCTAACTTGACTTTGCTTCTCCCTTCTGAAAAACTTCACACAGGATATGCACACCCACTCGCCTCTATGTTTAGCAAAGTGTGCTCATTGTCCTGTATTGTAATCTCAAAGGTCAGGGCATTGAACCATTAAATATTCAATTTATTCATGTAGGTACATTACACATGTTTCAGTGTTTTCTTAAATGATTTGACATTAGCAAAAAAACACTGAGGAGAAAGAAACTGTGCAGAAGAGATAGGCCTGAGGCAATATACAACAACAAATCATAACAGATATTAAAACCAGATTTAATATACCTATTGTTGTAAAACCCCTTCCTTCATTACAGTACTGCTCATGCAATTTGCTGTACATTAACTTACAAATTTCTATTAAACTTATTGACAAAAATTCTGTTATAAATTAATTCATTGATGTCAAATCAATATCTTTATATTCATTTAGCATAGAAATAGACAAATTTTTCTTGTGTGATCCTGTACCATCCTGATCCTGAGGGCTCTTACTAGAGCTGAACTAAAACTGATGTGTTTTCCTTTTCTTCATTTAAAGCAGTTTTCTTTCAGCTGTTTACTCATTTATTGTATCTGCTTTCCATAAACACTGAAAAGTTAAATTTTATTCAACCCAACATTCACTATCTTTCAACGTCTAAGTTATAGATGTGAGATTTTGGTTGACGGTATATTTGTAGCTGTGAGTATTCATGAGAGGAATTTTTGATTTTCCCTCAAGGAATAGAATGTCACTCTAAAATCAAGACTATTTTTTAAAAAAATATAAACATATATTATATAATGAAAGAATACTAAAAGAATTGATAAAAGAATACAAAAAACAAATCTGACTGTTAGGTATAAATTACTTGTAGAGATCTTGTGAAAAAAAATGCACCTCTCATCCTTTTCGCTTTCAGGATTATGCTGGCATGAAGAGTAAAAAGATCTAAAATAATATTTTTCATACGAATAGACACCTTCCAAAAGAATATAATTTTAAAATTAGAGATTTATGCTGCAAATTAATGTTCACAGTATTTACTGCTCTGAGAATTTAGCAAAGCAAAATTTTACAATTATTACTTCAAACATTTGGCAAGGAACAGTATTGACCTATAGAGATAGAATGTGAGGAAGATGATAATTTAGAGGCAAAATCTACCAACCTGCTTGTATTGACCAGATATTTACTCTGAAGTTGTGCTAGTGAGATCAATAAGATTACTGGAACAGTAATGCCCTACTTACTGAGGGCATTACTGTGAGAAAGTCTGGCAGAATTTGTCCTTTAATGTGTCTTACTGGCCAAAATCTTCCTTTTTTTTCCAATTCCTTTTGTGTGTGTGTCTGTGTCTGTGTCTGTGCCTGTGTCTGTGTGTGTGTGTGTGTGCATTTGTCTGTATATATAGATGTTAAAGAGCTGGAAGTTTATATACTTATTTAAAAGAGAAAACTTCTGGTTTGGTCATTCATTTTGAAAATGTTCTTTTATTCTGCAATTAGATTAATGAAAACCATTTTTAGAAATAACACAATACTGAAACATAGTCTTTCTTTTTTTCCTGTAAGTATATTTGTTTTGCAACTCACAGTAGCATTCTCCTCTTATTAGGATAAGACCTCTTCCTCTCTTTGTGAATCCAGAAAAATATCATTTATGTTTGCTCTTCTTCACTCCTGAACCACTGAAATCAATACAAAAAATGGCATTGATTCAGTAAGAGTACAGACTTGACCCTGACATTCTGAGCCCTCTTACGGACAGTGTAGCCCTTCAGTGATGCTTGACACAGGCCTGGGTCATACCCGAGGTACATGTCATTTGCAAAAGGTGAGTCACTTCACGATTTTTTTCTCTTCAAGCGCTGGTGATGACTTTCTTGCTACTGCTTGGGAGGGAATAGACACTTGCGTGGAAATAATCATGAAATCTTTTGCTAGAGAATAAATTCTATTTTGAAGCTAACATGTTATTCTTTTCTTGTATTAGTTGCTGCTGCTGCTGCTGCTGCCATACACTTGTCTTTGTTGCAACTTCCATGTGCCTGAACACGATTGGTTGGCTCCATGTTCTCATGCTATTGTTCAAGATGTTTCTATGGAGAGTGATTTAATTTCACTAGATTTGTGGCTTTCTCCTGCTGTGCCTGTATAATGGCATTGAGGCAGATTGTTGAAAGGGAGCGTCTCAAGCCAGGTGGAGTTAATTAAGTTGAGGTAGGTGCCCCCAGTCCTTCTGACATGCAAAAGAGTATAGAGGAAACCTGGCAGCTGATGATACAACAAATGTAAATATACTTTTGATGACAGATTATGTCATGTAAAAATAGTGAAAGCATCTGAAAACTAAGGCAATGTACTGTCTGCTTAAATTGCAATTCCCACTAAGAAAGAAGTAATTTATTTGCTGTGAATAAATGAACAGTCATAGGGCTTGAGAAAAACTCAGTGAGTCCTAAAACGAGAGGACTGATATGCATGCAAGAAAGACACAGGACCCCCCTCTTCTTCTCCCTGCAAGGGTCCATGTTATGCTCACACCTTTTTCATATATTGAATTTGGAAATTCCTCTAACTTCTGACATGCTAAAAAGTTACCGAAACATATTGACACAAAAAAAGCCGATGAAGTCCTATATTTCTTGTGGCTCATTCTGTTGGGGAAAAAACATGAGAGGTTCAAGATTTTTCTGAAAATGGCTAAAATTTACTAGCTACAGAAATGTAGACTCGCTTAAACCATATTTACAGTGATGAACTGATATGAAACAAAGAAACAACGTAGAGAACAAGGTACATATAAGGAAATCTCATGCTATTTTAAGTAGAATCCATGGAGGAAGTTGTTTTTTAATTTTGCTCATATGAGCATATTTTATAAAATTAGTGTAACTCAGTACAAGATACTGTGACAGTCAGGTGAGAACAAGCAGAAACTTGTAGATCATCTGTAATGGAGCTTAGAGTGGTAAAGAAATTCTGTGGATCTGGAACTTAATGGGTTGAGAGGCAATGAAAAGATGAAACTGGGAAAGAGCTAATGGCCACAGCATGCTTTTCGTCTTGATGAACTAATTTACCGGTGGAATGTGTTTTGCTGCAGGAGTATGTTTGGTATGAAAATTAAATGGAAGCATAAGCAGTTTATCTAAGGTATTTTATCTAATCTCTGTGTATATTTTAAATCCATCAGAAGAGAATCTCAGTGCTAACAGTCTTTTATAACAAAGCAGTCAGAGGACTGAAATTGACCACTCTGCTTACATCATCTGAACATAGCATGTTTTTCCCTTGTCTTACTCTCCAAGGGAATACTGTTGGGTCACTCAGAGGTGACTGCATTTATGCAAATGAAAAGAGATGGATCGTCACTTTCACTCCTAAGGTGCCATGGTCCAGAATTTATCCTAATTTTTTGATGAAAAGAAATTTTCTGTCTGTAAAGCAGACAAAAGCAGTTGCCAAGATCTTAACCCTGGTCTCCGTCTGTCACAGTTACTAAGACTACAGCTGCCACACTGGGGCAGAGAGAGCAGCAGGTACGAAGGAGTCACGGCCTAGTTCTTTCAAGACTTTGAAGAATAGGGCCAGCATTTGGCCTTGGAGTGGATTTGATGCCACCCAGGTAGAGAACAACAGAGAGATCATCAGAATGACGTGCTCTTTTTGTGCTGCTGAACTTAGGACATGCACTGAATAAGATGATTGCGGCCAAGTGTTTCTCATGTTTCTGATTCCTTCTTAAGAGCAGAGAAAAGAGATAGAATATAACATTATGTTTCCTGAGTAATTGATTAGATAATGGATTTCAGAGTGATGTGGCAATGGTACATAGCAAGGTATTAAATGTATCTGTAGTTCGAGTTGTAGTTCTGGGCTTTCAACTTTATGGGAGTTCTTATGACAAATATAGGGAAAGGAATCCTGGAGTTACTGAGCCTCCTGTGTATGTTGTAACACTAACATTTCTCCAGTTCCCTCTGTTTAATCTATTGATAATGAACTTGTCAAAGTTAATAGAAGAAAAATTCTTTGGATCAAACAGACTCATGAGCTAGATAAGCTAATATCTGGGATTAAGGCTAGATTTTACCTACTATAAAGTAGGAGGAATGCTATCAAGCACTATAAAATAAAATAATTCCAGCACAAATTTGGAGGTGAAAAGGCAAATAAGGATATGAAGGTCACAGAATGTTTTCTGTCAATTTTTCATAGTTGAGTTGTTACATTCATTTTACAAGATGATACCCAACATCGACAATAATTTGTTTGACCAAAATAGTTGAATTTATTATTTTTGAACTAGAGCTTCAATCCCACAACAGTTATTTTTAAATTTAAAATTAGTTTTAAACACATCATTTGTTCTTCTTTTACATAATTCTTGGTGTTCTTCTGAATTTCTCGAAAGACTAGGATTGCCCGTGAATGCACCAAATACATTAACATATTATTCAGTATTTCAGACACCTTCATTCCTAACACAGAAAAAGCTCATTATGAGGGAAAAAGACAACTTTATGACATTCATCAGGACTGCAAGTTAGAAGTTTAATTTTCTAGGAACTACAGTAGCTTTTGGAAGTTCTCTGCATGAATTTTCATAATCGCAATTAACTTCAACCACTGTCTGATACAAATTTTGTCTCCACCAAACTGTCATACACACAATTGTTTTCACACAGAAACAAGGTCATTTTTTATATATATGGCTCACACAACTTCTACTCTGTCATTCAGTGATGGGCTCAACATTAAGAGAACCTTCCAGTTTCCAGAAAATAATTTTTCAATATACTTTGTCCTCATAATGACGCCGCCTGTCAAAGTAGCCAGCTGGTAAAACTACAAGTTGTTCTGCCAGAGGGTGAAAATTTACTGCACTGAAGTCAATGACAAACACCTAGGGAGACAGTATTTCACTCACCATATTTCACCATAGTATATTGCGACTCTAAAGGAAGGGGCGATTGTTCATAATTGAACTGTGATTACAGATGAGAAGCAATGAGAAGAGGCAGTGAAAATGCCATAAGGTAAAAAACAATGAGTTAAATGAAAAATTAAAAAAAGGGAAGCAAATTAATTATTTAATTTTTCAAAGACTAAGATATCATATTATTTAAATGACCATATACTTGACCTTTTCTTTCTTTTATGTATCTGTTTTTTTTCTCTACAAATTATAATAAAATAAATATTGTTAGGTGTCTTCAGTAGTTTTTTGAGTCACAATTCTTCAAAAAAAAAGAAAAAAGAAAAAAGAAAAAGAAAAAAAGAAAGAAAAAAGAAAGAAGAAAAAGAAAAAAGAAAAAAGAAAAAAAAGGAAAAAAAAGGAAAAAGAAAAAAGAAAAAAGAAAAAAGAAAAAAGAAAAAAGAAAAAAGAGAAAAGAAAAAAGAAAAGAGAAAGGGAAATTGCATCATCAAAAACCAAACTCTAATTTTGGACATTCTTGGGAAAAAAAAACAGCAAAATGTAACAATTAATTAGTTTTAGCAAATCCTGAGCTGTAAAAAAAATCGTGTTGTATCATTCATTTTTTTCCTAAGTCATTTGGGGAAGAACACCTTAAAATGTGTATGGGTATTAGAAGAATGAGACATGCACAGTGTTTTACTGCTAAAACTGTTGTAATGTTATTAAGAACAATTCTAATAAAATATAAACAAACAAACAAAAGAGCCCTCAGCACTTTCTATTTCCTGAAAAATTTTATTGTACAGTAAATTGTGTTGTCATGACCAGTCTTCCATCTAGAATGATTAGGCATGGAAAGCTGTTACAAAGAATAAAAGCAGGAGGAAAAACAATATAGTTGAACTATAGCACACCGTAAAAAGCTGAAAATATAGTGCATTAGAAAAAAATTGAAGGAAAGAAAGAAAAAAATGTGCATCCCTTGAAGAGGCTTGAAAAACTGTCAGCTTTTAGCAGTAAGCCAATATTTCCATTTGTGGGCTCAAGAGACTGTTAAATAACAAGCAATTATTTCAGGCAGGAGTAGATGTAAATGGCAGCATTCAAAAACCTATGAAAAGATACTGTTAAAACTGGTTTAGTACATTTTAGAATATTGTGGCTGTGCAGTCCTACATATTACCAGGAAGATTTATTTCTTGGAGAAAGATCAAATAATAACGTGATATTCATCAGAGAGACAAAATGATGAAGCCAACCAAAGTGTGTTGCAGAATGACACATTCAATAGTAAATGATATATTAATTCCCTCTAATGCATTGACAGCAACATATAAATGAGAATCAGAGCTTACTTCCTTCTAAAAATCAAACATGAGGTGAACATTTAAATTGCATTTTTAGGGGCTTGTTTTTAAAGTTAAGTTTTGTGTTTGGGGTGTGGGGGTGAAACCAGTGATAATTCTAGTAGAGTAACTCCCTGCTTGTACAAAAAATGGAAAAGTGAAGGGCACTACTTATTTTTTTGTAAAATCACTACTGAGAAGCAGGTATCAGATTTTGAAAATTTCTTTTAACATTATATTTTTGGCTGTACATTAAAAAGCTGAAAGTCTTGTACTTTTGGGGACTTAATATATACAGTCTAGATAGTCAGTGGTCTTCTGTTCAGATAGTCAGTGGTCTTCTGTTCCATTGAAAGATGCAGTAAAGATTCATATAGGTGGAAATAATTCTGAAAGTCTTGCCATAGTTTATGTACATAATTTGTTATTAATTTCTTTTCCTTGCTTCCTGTATTTTTAAAATAATTATAGTGGGTCTTCACTAGGGAATAGAAAAGGGAGAAGTTAGTTGACCAGCTATGTAAGAAAGTAACTAATGTCTGGAAGTCAATGCTAAATGAATGTTTGCACACAATTAAGTATTTTGCCTGTATTAAGAATATTGGAAAACAGGAAAGTCATTCACAGAAAGATGAATTGGCTGAAAAATAAAATGATGTGGTAAAAAAAAAAAAAGAGAGAGAGAAAGGTAGGATTTAACACCTTGGTAAATAATGGTAGATATATGTAAATAGAAGCAGTAAATAGCTGCACAATGAGTGGCCACCTGTATCCCAAATATACACAACAGAACTAGCTTCCCAGCTGTATCTGATGTGGATAAAATATCCATTTGCAAACCTGGTTTAGGCATGAACAAACGTATCTTAAAGGTTGCCAATGTTTAAATTAACTCTTTGGGAAAAGGAATATATTTCCTTTGAGCATGTACAATGCCAAGGTAAATGGCACCCTAATCCCTAACGAAGGCTTATCTGCACTGCCAGAACACAAACTGTGAGAGAAGGAATAAAAAGCCCCCAATGCACAGCATAAAACTTCTTTACTCTGTATTGTCTGTGTTCACAGCTGCAAATCTTGCAGTGAGTAGGAGCAGCTCTCCAGACCCTGTAATATACAGCAGTGCCAAGTGGAGAGTTTTGCAACAGAAATCTATTCTCCTCGTCAAGCATGTCCTTGCTCACATCCTTTTCCTTACTGCACAAATAACACAGAGAGTTGTCTGTGCTCATATAACAAATACAACTCTAAAAATTGCGATGATTTGAACTTGATGCTTTCATTCCCCTGTTGATTTGCAGTCCTTAATCCCCAAGTACTGAAGACCCCTGAGAATGTATAAATAAATCTGTTAATTATTATGTGTTAAAATTAATTTAAATTATTTTAGAATTAATTTAACACTTACTATTAGTCACTGACATTTCTGTCCCAAGTGGTCTTATCAACACTCTAGTGCTGCAATTTCCTATTTGCTTAAAACTGACTGAATTGTTATGCAGGTTATCACTTCAGATTTTTTAAGGATGCAAGGCAGTTTCTCATTTTGTGGAGATTGGAGAGGAAAAAAAAAAAAAACAACACCACAAACCCAACAACAACAGATAAACAACACTTGTGAAAATGTCAATGAGTTGCCATATCTCATGAGTGCTGTCTAAATACTCTAAATAATATTGAAGCTTTACAATTTCACCAGCAAAGTTTTATTTCTTGCATCTCACTCCATCTTTCTTAATCTTTTAACAACATAAGTTTTCTGCCATTTTCATTTAGAATAACAGAGAAAATGGAATGCTATTTTGCCTGATTTTCTCAGTAAGAGGCAGTGAAGATAACTCCTAAACAGAGATTTAGATGTCTAAGTTTAAAGGTTAGTTTCTTCTTTCTTGTTTAAACTAGGTATTTTATTTTCTCTATGCAATAAGGAGCTTTTTTCAGAAATTTCTAGAATAATGTAGTTCACTACCTCTAGTTTCCTGAATTTTAATTATGTCAAACCATTTCTTAGACTTTGCTTTAAAACAGTTTATTCAACTTTTGTTTATCTCAGTATTTTGGTATAGCCTTCTCCAGACATGATTCAAGGCACTTGATATCTCACTCCAAACTGTTCTCGGGAGAGAGACTCTTCTGTTATTTATACCAAGAGCCTAAAAGACAACTTTCCTGAAGATGCACTCACAGTTAGGCCCTATAAACCCTACACCTTTGTCCATCAGGAGGGAAAGAGAAAGAGGGAGGGGGAAAGGAAACTTCTATAAATATTTTTCTTTAAGATATACTAAGACCTCAAGTTTAAGAACTTGAAAACAAGAAAAACAGGCAAAGAGTGAAGAACTGTAGCATAAACTCTAGTTATCTACAGGATATATCCACTTGAATATGAATTCTTTACTGTCACAAAATGATAGATCATGGGACATATGCCACAGATTTTATTTCTAGAGAACCAAAGGATGGAAGAAGGTGGGGAAGGAGGGAGGTAGAAAACATAATAAAATATATCTCAAAATAAGGCAACATTATCTCTGGAATTCTATATTAGTTTGACATTGTTAAATTGTTATAGACTATAAATGAAGAAACATATTCAGTAAAAAAAAAATTAGTTTGAAGGATTAATGTAGTAATTTTGAGCATAATATATTACTGAGGTAAACATAAACAGTTTACTCTGGGACTAGATTTTAAAATTTATCATTTTATGCCCATGACATCCATTTCAGTTGGCATGGTGATTTATGATGATACAATAATAATGCATAATAATAATGTTAGGAGTAGGAAGTTTTTTAGAGACTTTCTATGGGATCTTGCTTATTATAGTTCATAATAATAGTAAGTTCAGGTGATTTATTGAGCATATCTGTTTCAGAGACAGCATTCCTAGACATTTCAGAGATTGTGGTTTTTAAGAAATATCATCACAATGAAAATCACAAATGTTAGGCACTCTTATCTTTTTTAATTGCCTTAGGGTTGGACGAGTTGTTAACTTAAATGAAACATTTTGTGTTTTACTGAAAGGAAAAGAACTTTGTGTAATCAATGTAAGCAGTGAGCACTAAAAGCTTTCACTGAGATTTGCAGTGTGGCTTCTGTGTTTTCTTCTCTGTATCTCAATGTCTGCTTTCTCCCCTTGCATTTAACTGGGTGATGTTCTTAATGGTGTAGGGCTGGCTAGTCACTGGCTGAGACTATCTAGCAGACTCACTCTTTATTCTCATGGAAACTATATCTAATAAAACTGCCCTATCTCAAAAGACCGGAGCCTCTCAGGCTCTATCTGACAGTCTAACACAGCCTGCTAACGCATTATTTCAGATTTTGTTGCTTACACTTATGAGTGGTAACAAAGTAAATGAAAAGGGGTTTGCTGCATAATGCTGAAAGATAAGATTCCTTTCCCTTTTTTTTTAATTATTTTTTTTTAATTTGTTTGTTCTTCAATTTGTGTTAGTCAGCACTGAAGATGCCTAAATCACATTAACAAGTGTATCAATACCAAGCATATGGACAATAAGAGAGGGGAGGTATATGCTATGTCAATTTAAGCCATCAAGTATCATATTGTCAAATATCATATTGTATTGTCAGTCATTTCTGAAAAATCTGCTGAGGGTGTATAATCTGTTTTGATATGTGTTCTTTTTTTTAATATGGAATATAGATTGGAAAATACAGTTATTATCTGTAGAAGATAGGGAAAATAAAAAAAACTCGGCAATAAAGATTCAATTGTAAACCAAAATGGTCAAGGAATATTGAGAAGCAATGCATTTTCACAGTTAAAAAACAAATTATGAAAACACCAAAATTTTTATTTCTGAAAATATGGAAGGATTCAAATTTAATTTATAGAAGAGGAGTTGTAGGCTATGTTCAGAGTTGGAAATATTATTTTTATGCAAATTATTATGACATGTCAGAAAAATTTAATTTCTCATCTCAGTACAAAAAATGGAAAACTAGTGCATCAACCTGAGTGTCTGAGCATAGCATAGAATATATCCAAATGGGATTTCACAGATTAAAGTTATGCTCATGGCAAACAATCCTCATTTTTAGCTACTTTCAATTGCAAAAAACCCCGCTTTATCAACATCATTGTTCAAGAAACTCTTAGGAAATTATTTAAGGAATCAGAAACTGACTTGAGATAAAAAGGCTGTTTGATCAGGGTTGTAGATACATATCCTGGAGGACACTATTGACCAACACCTGTTGCTCATGTTTACACTTAATGAAAAACTTGAGCACAGAAGTAGAAAACACTCACTACAAAGGCACTAACACTGCTCACTAATCCACAGGGTATTTTTACCAGCCTAATGAATGCATTTGGACTCCTGTTTATAGGAAAGGTATTTCCTTGATGAGAACTGAGCAGAGGCTTTCTGAAGGAAAATTCTGACCTATGCTGTCACATGCTTTAAAGACAAATATAAGGAAAAACCTGCTTCTTTAGTAAATCAAGCCAAGCCAAACCAAACCAAAGCCCTACTTGTTTTTAAAAGTTTTTCTGACAACTTTACATAATTATCACATTACTAGGTCTCAGTGTATGTCTAATATGAATGAAAACCCCAAGAATATGAATGTGTTATGAGAGGAAAAATATTTTAGAATATACACAGAATCACAGAATAGTTGGGGTTGGAAGCGACCTCTGGAGATGATCTAGTCCAACTTCTCTGCTAAAGTATATGTCCAGCACTTGTGCCCAGGCAGGTTTTGAATATTTTCAAAGTAGATTCCAAACCTCTCAGGGCAGTCTATTCCAGCATGCTGTAACTCTCAAAGTAATGAAGCTTTTCCTCATAGTCAGACTGAAGTTCCTGCATTACAGTTTGTGTCAGTTTACCCTTGTCCCATCACTGGAAATCACTGGAAAGATGGACATTGCTGGGCACATCCTCTTGACACCCACCCTTAAGATATTTCTAACATTGATAAGATCCTCTCTCCAGGCTAAACAGGTCCAGTTCCCTTAGCCTTTTCTCATAAGAGAGATGCTCCTATCCCCTAATAATTTTCATAGTCCTTCACTGGAGCCCTTCCAGTAGTTCCTTCTTTTCCTAGAATTGAGGAATCCAGAACTGGACACAGCATTCCAGATGTGGCCTCACCAGGGAATTGCAGAGGGACAGCATCAACTCCCTCAACCTCACGGCAATTCTTTTCCTAGTGCCCGCCAGGATACCATTGGCATTTTTGGCCATAAGGGCCCTGCTGGCTCATGGACAGCTTGTTGTCTGCAAGGATTCCCAGTTTGTTGTCTGTGGACTCTTCTCCACAGAGCTGCCTCATAGCAGTCAGCTACTGTCTGTAGTGATGCATGGGGTTATTCCTCCCCAGGTGCAGAACCCTACAATTATTTCCTCTCTGCTGAGCTCTCCAGCCTGTTCCCATCTCACTGACTGGTTCCACACACTCTGGGGTATCAGCCACTCAGTCTTTCCAGCCAGCAAACCTGCTGAGTGTGCAGCGTGTCCCTTCATTCATGTTGTTGATGAAAAGGATACTTGAAATATTAGTAAAGATCTTCACCACAGTAAAAATGTATCTTTATATGGAATTGTTTTCAGATTTCTAAGTGATCTGGAAATATGTAATGAATGATCTGCCAAAACAATGGATTTTTAAACTCAGTTACAAAGGACTATTGTTTTGCAGTGATGAGCAGAAACAGACAGACCACCCATAAAAGGCTGGAAGTTCCAGAGATCAGGGATTGTACTCCATAGGACAATTAACAATGACATGTTTATGCAATATGAAGTAAACCAAAAGTATTAAAATAAAAAATGTCTGTGTGTGCATGTATAAATATATAATATAAATATATGCTATGTTTGCAACCCTACTAGGGGGCTTCCCTGGCAAAAGCATGACAAAATTCAAGGGTTTCATTCAATAAAAGTAAATAAATTTTAAAAATGCTGGTCAGAAGTCTCAAATTTTATATTCAACTTTTTGTTTATCCGTGAGAAGTTTGCCCCATTCACAAATATGAATCCAATGGGTAACATGACATTTGTATTAAAGAGAGAAAATAAACTTCTGCATTGTTAGATCAGTGAGGGAACAGCAACTCATTCTTTAAATGTCAGAGTAATTTATGATCTTTTTCTCAGAAGAGGAGATCCTTAGGCAAAGTGCTTTGCACCTTGGTACAACACAGGGTCTCTCTTCCCCAGGAAGTCTCAATCAGACGTTCCACTGGGTAGTGTAGCACGGTTTAAGTTGATTGGATCCATCAAGTTACCATTTTTCATCAGCCTACTTGGCTATCATCTGTTACTCCCCTGAGCTTCACCTGTAGGCAAAGTCTGACCCTGTTAAAGACCCTGTGAGTCATGCCATGTCCCAGTACCCACTTACACATGCAATGCCACATGACACAGCCATTCCCTAGTGCTGGGATTGCTGCCATCAGCAGCTCCTGGCTGCTTAACCTTGTTTGCATTAGCTGGATCTTACTCTATGCCTCACAACGTCACCCAGTAGTCACAAACATATTGCATACATCTTCAACAGGCTGCACCTCATGTCTTTCTTTACTCCTGTTATCTGTGCAATGCAGCTCATGGTGGTCCTCATTCCTCTGTGCTGTAGTAAACGGCAGCAGATTGGCCAGCCATGCTTGTCACTGTGTTTAAGAGTTAGAAAAAAATGCAGAAGAACTCCAGAAAATGTTAACGCAGCTCTTTCTGTCTCATACATTATTAGGAAACCTATAAGAATATTCCTAAATTTTGTTATTACAAATTCTGCTCCTCATGCCCCTATGCTGGAAATTGCTGCTGAAATGTAATGTTCCTAAACACCTTATGAGCTTTTAGAAAACTAGACAAAACTTTTTACATTACAAGCTTCTCCCTTTTAAACCAAAATGAAATCCTAACAATAAATGCAAATAATTTTTTTCCCATTTTTTTTCTCTCCATCTGTGTCCCTCTAGTTCCATCAGAAAATAATAAAGCACAATCCTAGAAAATCTGGATTGCCTTCTCCTCCAAAATGCAATAGAGAAATGATGGGATTTTGCTTCTGTTTGGAATCGCAGCCATCAGGCTTACATGCACAGTCACATAAACTCACTCTCTTATACACACAGGGACACTCACAGATGTATACGCGTAGAGAGAAACACAAATATATCACTTAAGTATTACCTGCAATTATTAGGCCAAGCAACACAAAACCTATCAAGGAAGTTTGAATTATCATCCTTGTATAAAAATGTAGAATTCTCTGACTTTGGTCAGTTGTAAGGCATGAAATCTTCAATTAGGGAAAAAAAAATAACCATCTTTTGTTATCTAAATCTTTTGTATATCGGTTTTCACACTGCAAGAATAATTTTTCAGTACAGAGAGCCAAGCATCTATTATTCAGCTATGTACATACTCATATTTTACAGTACATATGTACTTGGTCATATTTAACCTCTACTGAAGTTGAGAGGTCAATCTTTATTTTTATAACATACATCAATAGGATTTCTCCTAATTCATAATGCTGACACCTCAAAATCTAACTTGACCCTTGTGCTCAAAAAATTGCATTGAGAAAAATCACATCAAGATTCAGCTGAGAATATGGGGAGTAAAAATGCAGCACCATCATCACATGAAAAATAAGCCTTAAAATATAGCAGGCAATAATGCCACAGATGATATCTCATAAAGGACAAGCACATATATTTGTGATTTAATCCACTATCTGTACTCAAAGATAATTCCAATGTTTTAAATATTTTAAACTCTTTCCTCATTTTTGGTTAAGTAGGAGTGGTCAATTATTTATCATGATATCTCATAAGTCCAATTTCAAGCAGATAGGTGACTTCTGTATTAAAATTAGTTAAAGGTTTAGAACAATATCTCCTTTTTTTTCTTCTGGACTTTCCTTATGAACAGTGAACCTTCCTGTTTGTTCCTAATAAATGTTGAAAATAACCACAATCTTATCCTTCTCCTTTTACTGAGAAGTTGAAATAATGCATGCCTCATTTAAAACACAAACCAAAAACATCCTGTTGAACAGAAAGGTTTTCTTGCTGTTCACAATACAGTGGATGCAGTGTTAACAATATTGACTTCACACTACCCCAGAGAAAAAAATGTGAGGAAACACAACATAGTCAGTATGGTCAGGAAAAATTATTAACAAACTAAAATCATACTCTGTCTGATTAATTCTTTGACTTTACCTGAAGTTGGATTTTTTTTTAGCAGTTGAATGAAAGAATGAAGAAAGAAACATTGTTTGCTTTAAATTCCAGTAGTTTTCATCTCCTGTATATTTATCCATGTTTTTAATTAAATGCCAATAAAATTCTATCCAGAACATTACTTGAAATGTGAATTTTAAGTTTAATGCTTTTGTCTAAAACACAGGGGAAAAAAAACCCAAACAATTTATCTATTTTCTTTTTTCCCAATGGAAGATCTAAATACTTTTTTCTACTCTAAAGAAATTTTCTCAGTGGAAAAATATTTTTGGAAAGCAATAGCTGCTTCTATTTCATTATTTGTGGTGTCTCTCTATAAAAAGTGGTAATAGTGAATTCATTCTCATTTTCAAAGTTTACTGCCCTGTTCAACTTTTAATTCATGATTAACTCAATGAATATTCAACACATAAGGATCACTTTGAAGATCTAGTTCTTGTCCAAGATTTTTAGATCAGCAAGACAAGAAACTGCAGGTAACACTTGCACAAAATAAAACAAAACCAATGTTTCTTGTTCCAGCTCTCTAGGCATAGGAATATTAGATAATAGTAGAACTTTTCCTGAAGGAAGTCAGCAGGTGTCTGAACTTCTAGATTTGTTCCACAAATCTCGATGTGTGTACACACATTTCCCTGTGTGTACGAAACGTCTAAGGTCTGTTAGAAGATTATTAACAAATTTAGAGGTGTACTGATCAGCCATCACCTCTAAATGTGACCTTTGGTAATTATTTAATATCAGTATTACATAAAGATATTGAACTCAAGTAAAAGACAGAAATGAGAAAAATATATTTGGAATTCTTTCCTGGGAAGTTTGATTACCAATTCATGAATAAAACTGCCATACATCTAAGAAAACAAATCCAGTATTGCTCATGAGGCTCAAAGCAGCAAAAATTAGATGTAGAGGTGGCTGGAGGAAATAAATGGCTGGGATAATGGTTTTGAATATAAAAGACTAACCTTTTTCAAACTGTCAAGATATTCCTCTGTGACCGTTTCCCAAAAGAGAGTGAAAGATCCAGGTGGCAATGACATAACTTGATATGTGTAGGAATAACCAAGCTCTCCAATACCCACATTCATTGACTAATTCAGTTCTTAAAGGGCTGAGTGAAAGAATCAGACATAGCTGCAAGACCTTGAATTTTTAACATATTTGAGGCATAATTTATGAAATTATGGAGGTTTGGAGTTTGAAATACATATGCTATATGTGGATGTAAATGTCTTAGTATTTTGCCATATATAAAACTGTAAATATAAATTACATTATTATCAGATGTGAAAGTCCTCTTAGTTTTTTAGCCAATAAGTAAATTCTATAAAAAATAAATTAATGTCAGGATATTGGCTTATTGTTTATCTTTTTTAAAACCTCTTAAGTACCAGTAACTGCTGTTCATACTCATGCCAAATTACCCTACATTATGTTGAGTGAAAATCTGAAATTAATAATACTTAGCATATATAAGGATGACAGAAAACAATAGTTACTTAGTTTGTCATTCATTTAACAATTGTTACTTTGCTGCTTGCAATTATTTATTTCTCAAAAAGCATTTGCTTTTCTTTTTCCTCCAGCGATTTTATCTCTAATTTCCCTAATTTTTGTAAAACACAAAGAAACAAAAAAACCAAAACAAAATAAAACAAAACAAAAAGTTAAATCATCTTTATGTTCTAAAATTGAAAGAAAGTGGTGGTTTTGCACAGTCTTAGTTGTGTAGACATTGCAATAATATCAGCCATATATGACAAATAAGTGAAATAATAACAGTCCAAGGATCTGCCCAGATGTGTTTTCATCACAAAACCATGGAGAGTTTTTGAGGCATATATGATATTTAAGACTTAATTACGTAGGTGATTTCATCCAAAGCTCTTTTAAACATTATGACAATGGATTTCTTGGTTTCAGTCTCCTGTAACTTACTGTTGCTACTGATGGCTAGAGCTGTTAATGAGAAGTCTTTGAACTGTGAGTACTGCTATTTTCCTTCAATGAACAAGAAGCTCTGCTAAAAGAGGCCAAGATTTCCAAAAGCATAGAAATGCCAGTCAATGCTTTTCATATGTATCAATATTTCATGGCAAGTGACCAGACTGAAAATGCCTTTCTTCTACTGTACAAGCACTAAGTCATGACTAATTTAATTGAAACATGTGAGAATTTTCCTGTGAGAAATCCTTTGCACAGAAGGGTAAGCAAAAAAGAAGGGTTTTCAAAGAATTGTCCAGAATTTTTTTTTTTTTGCAGCGATTAAATTCTATATGATATTGCACAGGGTTTCAAGATAAATAAGGGGGAAAAAAAAAGATGTATTTCCTTGATTTAGCTGGTGGACCATTTCTCAAATGCTGAATCTGTCATTCAAGAGGGAAAATCCCTTTCCAGTGGTCTCTGCTGCCTTATGAATTATGACTACCAGTTTTATGTCCTTGTCTGTTATCTCCTGGCTTTAGTATTGAATAGGAATACAGAGTTGCCCACATTCCATTCAGAATGTGGTAGGATTCACAGAAAAAGTCAAACAAATTTAGTTTCATCTAAAGTGATATAAGTTTACTTTTTGGACCACAGAGAGCTCTGTCTGGCTGTACAAGAAAATAATGACACAGGTTTGGGTGTCTTATCATGAAGTGACATGATATCCTGAAGCCAAAGAAAAACCCTTATTCCCTAGTATTTCTCAGTAGGTTTTCAATCTGAAGGGTTTCTTGTGTCTCTTTTCAGGCTGTCATTTCCCAGGGACTATAGCTAAAAGATCAAAGCAATCATACTTTAGCAGTTAGCTTAAAAACTTTGTACTCGCTCATTAAACAGTGTTGAAAAATAGATATTTTCTTTTATAACTATAATGAAGTTTCAGAGCCTGAAGAATCAATTCCACATCAAAGAATCACTGTCATGATAAATATATATTTTTTCTCCTGTCTAACAAAACTTCATGGAAGGATTTGTGACATATTAAAACATCAGTTTGTCAGAAACATTTATTTTGAACTTTTAAGTAATTAGGTTCAAATCACACACAAGAAATTTTTATATCAGGCATTCCTAAAGGGGTGAACCAAGTCAAAACCACACTGCTGCCATCAGTAGGCAGCACTTAAACAACAGAGAAAGACACTGCTGAGTTTTACCATACAAAGTCTATAAAAATGATACATAGTCTACAATAATGGAGATTCATTTAATTCTCTTTCTCTCTGAGTGTCAAAGTAATCAGCTGTACAGAAACATGTGGCTCAAGTAAGTAGATGGATCATATTGGTTAGACAAATTAATAAATTTCACGTCTGTAGTGGCACTCTTTGTGGACACAGGCAAAGCAACATAACATTGGAAACATTTTGCTTCAATCTCCCCATTAAATTCTAATCTATAGTTTACGTCCCATATAACCTTGTGCATATGTGCATGGGTTTTGTTATCCTGAAGGTAAATTTTCACTGAAGGTATTTTCACCAGCATATAAAAAAAAGGACAAATACTCTGGTGCTTGGTTTTGGGTAAGTCAGACACATATATACAGCATATGTCATACGAAGAAAACCAACAGGATTTGCTCTATTCACTTACATAATCTATTTTGGGGGAAATCCCAAATCAACAAAAAAAGAGTATTTCTTGATTCTGATAATATGTTTCAAAATTTGCCTATGCAGAAGAAAACAATCCTTGTCACTAACTATGAAGGTCATTGTTTATAAATGAACATGATTTTTTTTTTTCCAGTTCATGTGTGGTTTATGCATTGTATTATTAGACACTAGACCTGAAGTACCCAGGGACATAAAACATCATCAACTTTTAACATTTATTGTTTCAGACAGCACATTTTGGAAAACACATAAACTATTGCCTAGGACTTCCAATGTGATCTTTAAAGCCTTGCTACTAGGAAATAATTTCTTAAAACAAAAATGTTGTGTTGTTCCACTTCTCCCCCACCCCATGGAAATAAACTGAGTTTTCAAGGAAAAATACCTGCTGTTTATTCTCTTCTTAATTGATCCAGTTTAAAACCTACATCTGCTTGTGTACTTTCATAAAATGCATCTGTTCTATTAACAACTGACATTGATTCCAAAATTTGATATATGAGGAAAAAATTATCAGATTTTTATAATCCTTCTCTAGTTTCAAGATATCACTAAGTGAAGGTTATTACCTGGATATAGAGCTCTCAATCAACTCAACAGTTGCTCTACTTATTTTTGCCAAAAATACTAGAGTGAAGATGCTGTGGTGTATCTGATGAGTGGCAGTGTGTGGGAGGAGACCCTGAACACAGATGAAATTACAAAAATACATCATGATGTGGCATTGTTACTGTTTACATCTATTTGTAAAAGGTAGTTTAGGGCACACAAGAGTATAAGTGGAACAGCAATTTTTAGAGAGTTTACTGCCATCCTCCACAACCGAAACTGAAAAAATGGCACTCCCTACTTCCTTAGCCTGTTGAGATCAGAAAATAATTACTGTTATGACTATGAATCATAACCAAGTTACAGTCAGACAAATGTAGTTTATTTAAGCCCCTTTTCAATATCCTTTCCCCCAGCTGCATGGATATATTAGTAACCACTTACATCATGGATACTGAAAATAACTCTTTTCCTGTTATGATTTAGATCACAATCTACAATTTGCTAATTCTGATTTTTTTTTACTCTTGAAAAATGAGTTTAAATTTTAAGTCTTGAAAACTGTGCTTCAGGTCTTTGATTTAAAAAAACACTGATTAAAACATTTTAATTTTTCATAGGATATGAAATAAATTATGGCAACAATATTTATGATAAAATTAATGAATAATTTCCTGTAGAGCTCCTATAGAAATGCACATATAAACATACCTGTTGGTGCCTGTATACAAGTGTTATTTATATACAGTATTAAGCATATATTATATATACATATAGCATTTTCTTTATTTTAGCATTATAAATTGAAAAGCCATTCTGAGCTCCACATATAGTTCCTAGATTCTGACATGCTTTTTCATCTTCTTGAATAGATCTCATTAATGCATTTTCTCTAAAAATACAAACTCATCTACTTTAGTTTAAATAAAGGGTAGACTATTATATTTTTAATGGCGACGTTGCAACAGAAATTTACTGGAGATAGTGAAATCTAGCTAGTATTTGGAATAAACTACTTGTCAGTACGTGAGATGTCTGGCCGACACAACCTGCCTGTAGATGAGTACAGAACATATCTAGAGCAGTGCAAAGCTGCCTCCAAAATGCTGACTAAATAAAGATATGTACATCAAACATACATATTATAGTTATATAAGAAGTTGCTTAGGTATTCAAACATGCATTTAATTAATCACCTAATTTCTTGAATGCTATTTGTGTACTTTTGAGGGAAAAAGATAAAAGAATCCGATGACTGAAACATCTTCTTCTTAATTCTTTTTACATTTGATCCTGTACAGTTGACTGACAGTTTAATAACTTTTAAATAGATTGAATAATTGATTTCAATATTTTATGAACGAACTAAAGAGCCTTCTGATATTTTTAGCTATACATATTCTGTTAAATGTTAAGGGGGTTTAGGTTTAGATTTAAATAGACTAACATGAAATGTTAATTTTTTGTTTCCTTCATAAAACAGCTGATCTGAATTTCTCAAGCATTATTATAATAAGGTATTTTCTTAGTGTCCTAAGAAACATATAAATACCTCAGTTAAAGCATTATCTAATAATTACGCTGACACTTTATAAATGCCTCTTTCACAGAATTGGTTTGTTCAGAGATTTTTATGCTCTTAGAAACGTTATCAGGTATGAACAGCTAGCCTTTTAGATGATGCAACTCCTGTTAGCAAGAATTTATCAAGACTGTGGCATACAAACTCTACTTTGTAATAAAAAACCTTAGCTAATCTGCTTTAACCACTGGTGAGCACTCCATCACCACCAAAAAAAAAAAAATTGCTATTTTGATGGTAGATTTCAGATGCATGTTAAGGTTAAATAGCGATAGAAGGGTGCTAAATGAAGTCTTATCAGGTTACCATGCATCAGAACTGTGATAAAGCTTCCTCAGGATAGTATCAAATGGAACAAGGGCCTATTCAGAAATGTTTGACAGAAGACACACCGTTACAGGGGGACCTCTCTAATTGACAGCATGGCTTAAGTGTGGAATTTCTGATACATAGAACCTGGTGACTGTCTCAACTCTAGCAGTCTGTGCTGTGTTCAGGCTATTTCAGGGTCAGTTTTGTGAGTTAACCAAAACCAGGGATCTGCATAAGCAGGCAGGAAATTTTGCAACAACAAACTTCTCTTATCCTTTTTTTTTTTTTTTTTGCTCTTTGTCTCCATCAGAAAAATATGTAAGGTTCATAAATAATGAAGTGTAATGCATCTCTGAACCTCAGTAATTTTTTGGGTTTTTTGAATTTATTTATGGTGGACTGATTTACCATCACTTTCCCTAACTTTTAGGCAGGGCCTCAGCTCTCTGACAAGTTCTCAGGATGACCTCATTTTCAAAATGATTCATGGAAGGAGAAGATGCAGACAACTGGACACATAGAGGAACCATCTATTTAAATGAGTTTTAATTTTGGTGCTTTCTGTTTGGATGTCGCACTTCTGTTTCCATATGCCTTACAAAGCTCTGTTGCTATTGAACAGAATTTTAGTTTATCAGAAGTTGACAGTGAGGTAACTAAAGAAAAATTCAAAAGAAGTTGTATTGTTTGTTTTGGTGCCATTCCACGGACATGGAAACTGTTTAATTTACAGAAAGGACATACTCCCATATGTCATTCCACAATAATTTTTATGTAAGAAAATGCTTATTTGAGAATTGAAGAGTATAGGAAATAATGGCTGGAAAGAAATGTCAGGACAAAAAAAACTAAGGTTTTTTGGTGTTTAGATAAAAAGTTGTACCGCTGGTTATCAACTTCTGACCTTCCTTGAAAGATAAATATCATATATTTTATGCATCTAAACATACAAAGGGTTAAAATAGAATCAGAGTAGAATATTGCTTTTTCTCCTCCCAGGCATGTGTTTACTATTTGCAGTAAAAAAATTCTATAAAGAGTGTTCAGTAGAGCCTATAACCTGCTAGTGGCCCTCTTGGAAACATTTATGAACAGCAAAACGTGTTGTATTTAATCAGGTAGTTAACATCAGATCAAGACATTATTTGTCTCAGAGAGTGAAAATTTGCTGTTGAGGCAGATTAACTGAAAGAAAGCACAGGTCACAAAAAACAGAGAGGAAAATCAGAGGCTCTGGCAGAAGAACTCCACGTAAACAATGGTACTGGGTCAAAGGCAAGCAAGATTTAAAGAGAGGAATGTAATTCTTTTTTTAAAAAAATAATATAAGTACGTGTTTGGTACAGGAGTAAGGCAACAGAGTAGTTGAAAGGGTACAGATTACAGGAATGAAAAAGCCATTTTGTAATGTTTTGTCTTCTAGAATGGTATCTTTCTACACATATTTAGCTACCCAGTAAACTAAAATTGCTAAAGAGCTGAAAGAAGGAAACTGAACTGAGGATTTCTGGACTGAGCTAGAAAGTCTCTTAGAAAATTCACTTCTGAAAAATGAGAATTACACATATTCTATTGCACAAGTATGACTGTATAAATAATTGGCCCAGTATTTGTGCTTAGAATCTTCTTCCCATTGCATCTTCTGAGATATGATGAAAACCAGATACAGCTAAGAAATTAATCTGGTTAGGAATGTTTTTACCACAGAAGGGTAAAAAATGTTTTCAAGCACCCACTGTTTTCTGGGTTTTCTTGAATGCTTTTTGTGTCGTAAATTTTGTAAAGTCATGCCATCTTTTACAGTCTGCTACTTCTTGGTTTACAAATACTCTCTTACACAATATAAGACTTCAAAGGATGTACCTCAACTTTAGAACACCAGAGATCCTCTCTGGTCTGTATTACATGTTCTATGCAGGTTGAAACAGTCTTTAATACTGCTTGTAGTACTTTAATTGCATAAAGAAGTATACAGTTCATTACCTACTATAGTCTACTTCCTTTTTTATCTAGTTTGATAAAATGGGAAACACTAAAATTGGAGAGTGCTTTATTTTCCATTGAAAAAGTTTTTCCTACATGACAGGTGGAATAAGTTGTTTGCATCCATTCTTAGGTACTAGGAATTGTTTGATTCCACCCAAAATCCTGAGTGAGTTTATTTGAGTTTTTAATTTTATTTGGGTTTCATTTTTTGTCTTTGATCACAAGTAATGAAATCTATTCATGCTACAAAACAGTAGCAACTTAAACAAAAGCTGAGAATTTTTGTTCATGTTTTGCTCCAGACAGCATTCAAAACTCTCTTACTTCTACACGCAACCAAAGTGTAACGGACTAGAAAGGTAAAGTTCTAAATTTTTGAACAAATTTTTATGTATTATAATGTACAAAAGTTTATTTTGTTTATTTGGTATTTTGTTTCTTCTTGAAATACTAAAATAGCTAATGTTTTCTGCTGCTAGAACAGGAAGAAATTATAGCATAAATCTGAGGGAAAAAAAAGGGTTTGTATGAAGCAGCAAGATTAGAAGAAATTTTATTATAACATTGCTTATAGACAGATATTTCTAGGCTTTTAAAATTATTTATTTGAAGAAATAAGTATTTTTAAAAGCATGCAAATTTTATTGACCATCATCTTAAATGGACTCAACTGATACCAGTATCTGCATGTACAAAAAAGAATGATAAGAAGAAAATTTAGGATTTTCCTGCCAAACTTTCACTCTGGATTTGAGCAATGAGAAAATTTTCTGAAAGATATACAGCTATGTATATTAATTATTTACAATATCCAGATATTAAAAAAATATTCTTTCTGTGGTATATTAAATATCAACACCCTACTGGCAAAAATGAAAAAAATTAAAATTTACACTAGTCTCTAGAGTAAATTTGGTTAACACTGGATATTTTAAAACAAAGTTTTGATGAAAATATAATTGCAGGACTCTAGCAATCTTGTGATAAACTCTCCTTACTTTTTAAACTTCTTATGTTAGGACAACACTGTTAATAACAGTAATTCTTTGTCATCCTATTTTTTTTTGCCATACTGACCAAGACGTCTGTGCAACTTCAAGATAGTTCAACAAAATTACTTGACTCATTCTGCCTTTAGAGGATTATCTGTTCCCCACTGATGTCAACTTTTGACTCGCGTGTGTTCTGTATACACAAATTGGTACATATTTAATATATCAACAGCAATGGAAGTCATGAGTATCTGGGGATCATTTCACTGACTGCTAAAGTGCACCCACCTCTTGGGGAAAAGTTATTCCAAGATAAACAGTTTTGATATCGCCAACTTGCACAATATTTGATAATTTCTATGTGGCCCAGATGTTCTCTAGTCTTCACATATGCAGATGGAGCTTTTATTTGGAGAAGAAAAAGGCTTTTACTACTTGGTGGAAGAGTTTGGGGCAGACTATAAAATTAAGCTTGAAATATTAAAGGCTTTTAGCCACAAAAGCCCCACAACTACTTAATATAAAGTGATCATCTTTTTTTTTTTTTTTATTTTTAGGCATGATCTAGAGGGCAGGAAAAATTGGTGTAGGGAAGTTGGGAGAGCCCTACTGTGTCTTTTAAGACCTTTAATATTGTGAATGCTATTCTTCAGGAAGAATAAAAAAC
Organism: Phainopepla nitens; assembly: GCA_013400175.1. Taxonomy (NCBI): domain Eukaryota; kingdom Metazoa; phylum Chordata; class Aves; order Passeriformes; family Bombycillidae; genus Phainopepla; species Phainopepla nitens. The sequence goes on from VXBQ01015955.1 coordinate 569,189, forward strand.
ATGGTATGTATTCAAACCCTAGAGAAAGTCAGTGCAATTCTAGTTGTATAAAGACATTCAGGTTTATTTTCCTACTGACTCCTGGAGAGAAAGGCCACCTTTTTGCTGAAAGTAAGAACTTCCATTCCACAGAAATAATTCCATGTTACATATTTACTATACTTTAATTAACTTTAATTAATTAGAATATAAAATAGGAATCATGAAAGTTTTGTTCATGCTGGAACCCTTGACAGATAAGACATCAGTCTGAGAACAGCCTTATAAAGTTTACATTAATTGTGTTGCTTTTTTGTCATACATTTATAAGATGAGAAATTGCATATAAAAAGTTACTTTTAAAAAGTCAATATATTTTCTTAATGTACTCAAAGATGGACTCTTCATAGCTAAATTTCCTTGCTAATAAATTGAGACAGCATGTGTTCAAAATGAGTTATCACAATATAAATGGTTTAATAAAAGTTTCCAATGGTCACTTCTGAATTGAACTTGGATTTAGCTGAGAAGGTTTTCTCACAACTCTGTATGCTTCCAAAGAGAGAGGTTAATCCTTAGGAATGCTAGAGAATCACTGGGTAAACTGATAATAGTACATTTTTATGATTCTGCCAAGTATAGCCACAATTAAAAAGTCCCTTTGTGGACTGAATACAAAGGCTTTGCAAGCCGCAAGTGGTCTGTGGGCTGTGATACCGAGGATCTTAAGCTGGTGGATATTGACGTAGCCCTATTAAAGTCAATGGCATTAACACCTCTTTTATACTAGCTAACAATCTGGCCTGTGATCTGCCCCCTACCCTCTCCATTATACACTGTGTTAACAGATTGTCAGACATCCCTTGAGAGAAAATGTATATCCTGCTAGACAAACTAGTTTTACATCTACACATGGTTTTCAAACCAAAAGTTTGATCTGAATCCCAGTAAGATAAAACAAACTTCTGGAAAAAGTACTTGCTTTCTAACATTTTCCTTTTTAGTTTTCCTTTTTTAAGGTTATAATCTAGGAACAGTACAACAAGGAAGTCAAAGATAGCCTCAATAGAGCTATTATTTCCCCTTCTGCACAGGTGGTAGGCTCAATTTTTCCCCTCCCAGTGTTATGGCCAGTGCAGCTGTATCAGAGCATGTATAATTAATTAATTATACATGCCTTAGTATATAATTAAGTATAAGGGTAGTGTAGGGGGATACATCAATGGCTTTATAGAAGAAGAGAAATAGGAGGCATATTGTAACTCTGATTCACAGTTTGTGGGTTTCTCCACCCCCTGGGGCAATGCAACTGCCCTCTGTAATTGAACCCTCAGCTTGTACCTTTTTTTTAAACAGCAGAACAACAATGTCAATGAATAAAGAGACTGTGCTCTAGAGTTCAACTTCAGCCAAGTTGCAAGGACAAGAGACTAAGGTCTCAGAGGTAACAAAACTGGAGGCAGTGACTGCTGAATAAGTGTGGAGTGCAAAGTAAGACAGTGCTGGTGCAATTAAAAGTGCATCAGTGACTCTCAGCATAGACAAGATCTAGTTGCAACACTGGATCATATGTACATGGTAGAATTTTTCCCATGAGATTGAATCTACCCTTACTAGAATTCTAAAGGTTGAAAAAAAGAACAACCACCCTGGAAGAGAAACTCCAGGGTGTGTGGTTGATTGCATCTACTTAGATGAAAAATGGCTGATTTGATAAAAAACAAACATGATTTGGTTATTATAGAGTGTATTTAAGCACACAATTCTAATATCAGTCTCTACCTTTTCTCCCATACGTGCATCTTGAGCATCTCCTTGCTGACAGCATTCTGCAAGAGAAACAGAGAATGGGATAATTTTTCTTCTGTATAATGTTGGACGGCTAATGAATGTCTTTAGCTTTTTGTATTTTTATTTCCATTATACTGGGAAAAAATATATTACTAAAAATTCAGGTAAAGATTTCCTTTACCATAAAAAAAATAAAGTAAAATTGAGGGGAGCTCAATGTTCTTAGAAAAACATGAATAATCAGAAATAAGCTAAGAGTTTAAACTGAATGACTCTGCCAGTTTTGTGGGACAGCTGTTGGACTTGATTTTAATACCAGCTGTCAGACATCCAGTTTAATATTTATCTTTGCATTTCCATCATTGAGAGTGTAAAGACACCTCTTGGTTATTGCTCAGATGAGAAAATATATGTGTAAGGTTTGTTGTAATTCATATGTGGCAGTCTTCTGTGTATCAGCAAGACTATGCTGAAAAACCTTGCAGACTATAGTTTTTGCAATAAATAACTTGGCTACAAAGGGATTTTTTTAAGACTTCAGAGGGAGGTGGGGTGTCTGGAGGCTGTTTTGTAGTGGAAATGGTGTGAATGTGGATGAGTCCATCCTCTCAAGATACATCTGTCTCAACAAGGTTATTTATGGCTTATGCAATTTCCTGAATGAGTGTATTCCAGAAAGACACGGAATACCAACATCCCAAATCCCACTTTTAAAGCTATCTACGCATGCACACACACACACACCACGCATACACACACACATACACACATACACACACGCACACAGACGCACACGCACGCGCATACACTCACATATACACACACACAGGCGCGCGCACACATACACACATACACGCGTGCACATATACGCACACACGCATACACACACGCATACACACACATACACATGCATACACACCCACACATACACGCATACACACACACGTGCATACACACACATACACACACGCACACGCATACACACACATACACACACATACACATGCATACACACACATACGCACATACGTGCATATACACACACAAACACGCACACGCATACACACGCATGCATACACACACTCACACACTCATACGCACACACACTACGCATACACACACACGCATACACACATACACATACATACACACATACACACATGCATACACACACACAAACACACACACACACCCATACCCACACACCCNATACACGCATACACACACACGTGCATACACACACATACACACACGCACACGCATACACATGCACATACACACGTGCGCACATACACACACTCACACACGCATACACACACACGCATACACTTCCACATACACACCTACACGTACACACCCATGCATACACACACACATACACACCCACACACATACCCACCCACACATACACACGCACACATACCTACACACATGCATACACACCCACACACATGTGCGCATACACACACATACACACTCATGCATACACACATACCCACATACATACACACACCCCATGCATACGCACACGCATACACACATGCATACACACGCATAGACACACGTGCGCATACACACACTCATACACACATGCATACACACCCACACACATACCCACCCACACATACACACGCACACATACATACACACACGCATACACACCCACACACATGTGCGCATACACACACATACACACTCATGCATACACACATACACACATACATACACACACCCCATGCATACGCACACGCATACACACATGCATACACACGCATAGACACACGTGCGCATACACACACTCATACACACATGCATACACACACATACACACGTACACACACACCCTGCATACACACACACACACACATGCACGCACGCACGCACACACACACACACATACGCACATGCATACACACACACATACGCATAAACACACGAACGCATACACGCACACACACACACACAGAGGCATACACACATACACACACGCGCACGCGCATAGACACATACACAGGCACACACACACACACACACACACTGCTTTACCTCCAAACTCATCAAAATACAGTATGATTTCTGATATTTTCACAGGAAAAACACACTGCTATGCAGGTACGAATGACTAGTTTCCATCCCAAAGCTGTTACAAAGTAAATTGGCAATAACTATATAACTATATGTTGTGTCGAGTTTGGTTTCCCTTCTTAAACCACACTATCTAATGGAAGTTGTTTCTATTTTTCTAGATTGTTTTCTCACCTTTCAGGTTATTTTTTAACAGTAGTAGAAACAGCTATCAGTTTAAGCTACCTTAACATCAAGGTAAAGCATTGGTGGCTATAAAGAGCCTGTTTTCTTTCTGTTTTAATAGCGCAGATGCCTCTTTTGTTCCTGCTGTTTGAACAGCAGCTGAGCCGTGTAGGAAAAGCACTGCTGCCCAGGAGCTTCAGGCAGAGTGTGCAGCAACATAGCTCCTGAACATCCAACGAAATTAACCTTGACAGTGCTCAAATGATAACGAAACCTGTCTCTGGTGCATCTTTACATACTCTGTGTTCTTATCCCACAGTAAATAATGTGAGCTCAGTATGATGATGTAATGTAGAGGTGCTCTTCAATATTTGTAGTTTGATGGCTGCTCCTAAACTGTATAGCTGTCACGGTTTAACCCCAGCTGGCAACTCGGCTCTATTCAGCAATCCACTCAGTCTCCCCTTCCACATGGGACGGGGAGGAGAATTAAAATAAGGTAAAACCTCTGGGTTGAGATAAGAAGAATTTAATAATTTAAACAAGGTAAAATATTAAAATAATAAATTGTAATGAAAAGGAGAGAGAAGAATAAGACTCAAGAAAAAAAAAGGATGGAGGATACAATTACTCAATACCTGCTGGGACGTGCCCAGCCCATCCCTGAGCAGGGATTGGCAGATCCCAGCCAGCTCCCCTCAGTTTATATACTGAGCATGACATTCTACTGTATGGAATATTTTCTTGGCCAGTTTGGGTCAGCTATCCTGGCCATGCTTCCTCCTGGCTTCTTGTGCACCTGTTTGCTGTCTGAGCATAGGAGTCTGAAAAGTCCTTGATTTAGGGCAAGCACTACTAAGCAAAAACCAAACCATCACTATTTTGTCAACATTATTCTCATTCTAAATCAAAACCACAGAATTGTGTTTTGTGCAATTGGAGAACCTTATCAATTTTCAATTCTAAAATATATTTCTATCAAAATTTGTAAGATTTTTACAAAAACAAATAGAAATTGAAAACAGTTTTATAATTTCCCTTTCAATGTGGAGAATGGCAAGACATACTTTTTTTTTATCTCCATCAACACCTGCTATGTGGATTTTTTCACACCAAAGGCACTACTATTCACATCAGTAATTAGTTTTCTTGAGAACCTGTGAATCTACCTTTGAACAGACTGAGCATTCATCATATAAAGATAATGATGACAAAAAGTGGATACTTTTTTTAGATGGTCTGTGCTTCTGTAGCTTCTATGGTGTTTCGTACTTCAGAATGAAACTCATAATCCAACGCCTGTGACTCAAAACATTATGGATTTTGAAATACTCCTCTCAGTTTCAATTTACTTTTCTGTGCCTGTTAGTTGACAAAAGATTTTGTGCAATGCTGAGCCCTCCTCTCTTTTGTTCTTGTACATTGCAGCATTTATGCACCTAGTTAGCATCACTTGTTCAGAAGCTCTGGAAAATATTACCATTATGGCAGTGACTTTTAGGAAGTTCTGAGGACAGCCAATTAATTTGAATTGCTGCAATTCTGTTAAACTACTCGGGGTTATGACTATTCATATTAGCAAATGATTGTGTATTTCCATTGTGCCTAAGGAATGAATATGTATTTGATAGCATTCCCCTATAGTCTTGTGTTCAGCTTTATTACATTTGCCTGGAAGCAATGTCAATTGTTTTCTTTACCTGTACAACTAATAACAGCAGTAGTCCATCTCTTCTACATTTTCTGCTTGTTCAGCAGCTCTTTTGTTTCATAGCTTGATCTCAGCATCCGATGCCACTCATGCATTAATTCATTCATTAAAAACCTCAAAAGATAACAATGAGTATTAATAAAAATACTTGTTCTCTCTACCATCCATCTCGATGCTAGTTTTCTGGAAGGCATTCCAAGCTTACAGAAGCAGCAAGGAATATCAACAAAGGCAGATATCCTAAGAGTTACAGAATAGAAGTGGATTATTTTCTGTGTTTGTGCAAAAATTTAAAAAAAAAAGAAAAAAAAAAGAGAGCATTTGAAGGTTACACCTAAAGGAAAAATTAGAGACTGCGACTGTGATTATGAGACACAAATTTCATGTCATTTTTTCTTAAATTTTAATTTCTGCAGGCATGATCTCACAGACAACACAATTTCTCTTTCCTGAACTGCATGTGTGTTCCAGATTTGTTCTAACAACTTACGTATTTCTTTTTTTTCTTCCTATATGTAATGTATTTAGTAAGACCATGCCACAGTCAAAAAAAGAGGAAAAAGAGAAAAATTTTTTTCTTTTTCTTTTCTGAAATCTGATGTACTTAAAAAGACCTTGTGCTCTTTAGCCAGAGAGAAAGACTGGACAAGAGCTAAAAGAATGTGTGAGAATATGACAATATGACAGTAGATAAGGAGGAGCATATCTCATATAGAAAGGTAGATAATCAAACAGAAAATGCAGTTTAGGATATGCAGATTGCTGTCGTACATGTTCCCCTAAAAATCTGTCATCTTTAAAAATTCATCTTCCATTACTATGAATCCAAGAATTCTCAAACTATATATGATGCAGGGAGCTGTAAATGAGGTAAAAGGGTGCATGATTCCTAAAATTGGAAGGTCCATATATGTTCAGTGGCAACAAAAAAAACCCAAATTGGTTCTTTTTTCTCCATTAAGATCTCCTATTGCTTTGGCTCCCTCCATTCCTATGGCACTCCAAGGGTCCACATGGGCTTGCTTTGTTTTAAAAAATTTGGTCTAGAATCTCAAGTAAATCTGCTTGTAGAGACAAAAACATACTACACTATTCCTTCATAATTTGAAAAAGAAAATGCCAATACTTTACATCTCTAGGGATCCTGCTATGCTTTTTATTTTCTTCTTTTTTTTTATTTTATTAGAATAAAGATTGAAAAGTATATCATATGCATAAGACAGAGCTCATTCATACACATCAAACTACAACATCTCTGGCTATTCAAGGCTCAAATATTTTTTCTAATGCCCATGCAAATCATTAACTTCATTGAGGTTATAGTGACATAAGAAAGACCACAATTTGACCTGCTGTAACCTGGATAGAGGTTACAACAGAAGGCAGTTAACAATCTACATTGGTACATATTGTCCCAAAATGTGCTTCTCATTGGCATTTTAATCAACAGGGGGTTTATGACAGATTTCTGTACGGTATTTTTCAACAATCTAAGGAGTAAACTATTGGTAATTGCCGTTGATTTATTCTTATTTACAGAAGCTGCACTTAGAGATTAAAGGGAGGAGGACCTTTGTTTTTTAAAGACTTGCAGATATTGACTGCGCTGATTAACTCCGTGCTTGCTATTTTTTTCCAAGAAACAGAAAATTTCTTAACAGAACTATAATGAAAATAATCTCTGCATTCTTTTGCCACTAATGATGTACTGATATAGTGCTCTAAGCTTTCTGGTTATGGTTAACAAAATAAGTGCCATAATTCACAGTTGTCTTTCTACATCTGTATGTGGATCTTATGGCTCTCTGCTGTTTTGTGAAGATCTAATTTAATTGTAATTAATTGTGGCTTGATATTATAAAATATTCTGGTTTAATTCTTTTTGAATATACTAGAAACAGCACTACTAGAACCAAGTAAGCATCACTAGATTCAAAAGATGTTTTAATAAAGGAATAGAGATAATTTGTATTTTCTATCAGTTTTGGACAGTCCTTATTCATTATTTAATCCTCATATGCTTAATAGATTTTGAATTTTGGGCATTTCTTCCTGCCTGTAGAATTCAGATTTTCTGAGAATATGACGTATGCAAGTGCAACTAGGATAAGTGTTGAATTACAAACATTTTTCATTGTTCTTCCTCTCTTTATTAGTAAAATAATTCAATAAACACATAACTTCTGTTTCTCTGGACTTTAAAGTAATTTTTCAGCAAATCCATGCTTAATATTTAAGCTAAAACTAAGATAATGGTGATAGTTTCACTGATTTTGTAGATTTTTTTTTCTTTTATTGTCTTCTTCTCAAGGATTGGAATACACATATAATACTGAATTAATGATAAATTAATACTGTATCTCAAAATATTTATATCAGAAATTATCTATCCTTTCAAATCTAGCTAAGCACATGAAATCAGATTTCTTATTTTAAAATAGCATTTCATCTGAAACTGATTATCATTTCAGAATATGAATAAAATCATCAAGGAATCTGAAAAAGCTTGTGGAGATTTTTGGGAAGGGAGCACGTGCTTTGGGGTTTTTTTCCTAGATTACATCGCTATGATCAAGTAAGCCTCTGGCAGTTTTATTTTTATAGCTTTTTTGCATCCAGGTTTTGGAATGTGTACTTGGGGCAGAGCCTATGTCTCCTTGGAAGACAGACATTCACTGATTTGGGGACTCTTGCAATTTAAACAGATAAATAGTTTAAATCAAAAAGTTTCTTGGATCCTTCTTAGTAAAAATCACTTAATTGGGAGGGATCCTTGTGGTTTTTGAGCTGTATATGTAAGTGTCAGATGGGATATCCTAAAATGTGACAAAGCTGAGCTCTTCAGGTTTAAGAATGTGATTTCATCTTTGAGCTGTGTAAGGAAACCCTCTCCAAAACAAACAAAAATCTAAACCCTAAGCACTTGTAAACTCTGTTTTGTAAAGAGTGGGTTTGTGTAGATTTGAGGTAATTTCAGATTTCCATTATGTATCTGTCCCTCTGTGTGTAAATTACTTGATTTTTGTGCTTTTGAAAATTCTGTCTTTGACACTTAAGCCTTACTTTGATTCTCTATTAGTGATGCTTAATGAAGCACAGTGGGCCAAAAAATAAATAAACAGAGTTTTAGTTTATCTATTTGTCCTCATTTTAGTCTATAGTAAATTTGCCTAATCATGTTTCAAGTACTGACTAGGTAATTAAGTTCTCTCTGTTTACACATTTAAAGTCCATATAACACATTCTAGGTAGACATAGCTTTAAATGTCATTGTTTCCTGCAATACTTGCTGTGGCATGTGTTAGCTGTTTAGTCCAAACTACTCAAGATAAGTGAGCTGAGAAAAGAGTGGGTAAAAAGCACACAATTTTTGTGTATTAACATGCAAATTCAACAACACCTGAAATGAGCAGACACTCCTTTAGGCAAAGACGTTCTGACTTTTCTTTACAGAGCACTTTTGCGACATATTGAAGACTACTGATTACTTTCACAGTTTTCTTCATGGAACAAAATAGTGAAATTAAACATAATTACAGCTAAAAAGATTATAGGATAGAGCATCCAGTATTTTTATTGCTCAGTGACTGTTTTTATAATGCTTGACCTGAGAAAAGCTTGTAAACCAGTTTTAGTTAAAGAGTTCACATTGTCACTGGTGAAGTAGACAAAAGAATCCTTTATATCTCGAAGTAAAGGAAGTTACCCATTTCATAGCATTTATAACTTCAATATCTTTTCCTGAGGAGAGCGAAAATAAAGCACTGAACACTGTTTTCATTTTCTAATGAAAACTTGTTGTGAATGTGTTTTACTAATGGTAACTACAAATAGAGATATCAAAGAATCTGGAAGATTGTCACACAACATACAGTTATCCACGTGGAACATACAAATTTCACTTTGTTAGACACTTTGTTTTTTCTATTTAGAATGCAATTTTTATACTAGTTGTCTAAGCCTTTATGCTAACAAATTTTCAACTCATTTTATTTACAAAATGGGGAGAGCATACTCTCAGCACATATGCAGATGATGACACATTCTGTCTATTACATCTAAATAGAAGAGTTTGAGTACCTCCAAAGGGAATGCCCCCCAAAACTCAGAAACATCTCTGCAATAAATACTGACAAATTCAGATCCTCATCCCAGCCTTCTGAATCAAACAATGGACTTGATATAACCAAACATGTCAGAGTTTAATGTATTAAGAATAATATAAATTATGAATTTACATAGGGTTTGTATCGTTTGTATGTAATTTATTGCTACACAATATTCAGACTTTAGACCAAAGTCTACTGAACGTAATGAAAATATTTCTTTCAGAGCATTTAGCATAGTGGGGCTACTTGTATATACTCAAATTAGCAAATTCTGAGCAAGCTGACTCAAATACTGGAGCCAATTTAAGAGTCTCTTGTCATACCCTGGGAGGAGAATTGCAGCTGCATTGCTTGCACAGGATAACTCCATGAGAGTTGGTTTGGGTATCATTACAAAATGAGAGCTGTGGAGATATAATTTTAAGCTCTGTGAAAGAATACTGTGCCAGTACAAATTATTTAGACTAGTGGAAATCTGAAAGTTTCAGAAAATATGCGACTGTAGTGCTAAGGCAGGAAACTGCTTCCTCCACACAGCACAATCAGAGCATATTTATTTTGGTAATGTTATGTTACCATAAAATAATAAAGGAAATTAAATCAGAATTTAATTGTTCATCATATTGCAGAACACATTGTATCTCAAGCTGTCATGGAAACTAGTTATCATTTCTTTGATCTTTAAATCATACACACAAAAATAGTTGAGGAAAGATAGAGGGATCACAATATTTGTATGAGAAAGATTAATGAGCTGTCTAAGCTGATTTCTTTTGCAGTAACACATATTTCATTATATTGAATGATGCATAAAATAATATTTTTTAAAAAGTTTAAATTAAAAAATCCTTTTCTGTGTATCAATACAGACATAATGTTATGCATACCAAGTCATGAGTTTTACTTTCTAATTATAGCAATTTTGCTAGTGGTAAAATATGCAATGTATCCTACCTCTTTCAAAAGTCTACCTGTTGATTTTCTACCAAGCACCTTCTCCTAGACACTTGTCATATGATTGCATTTTACAGTATAATATGAATGTATTCATGGAGAATTCATTTGGTTCTATTCAAAGTATACCTAAACAACATAAAGGATTGCACTCTTTTTCTCTCTCCTCCCAACTACCGAGGAAAATATTTATCATGCATACAATATTTCAGTATCTCTATTGAGCATTCAGGTCAAATATTGGAGGTCTATCAAAGTTCATGTAATAATGTCGATGTATTTTTTAGCCACACAAAATAATCCCAGATACATATATTTCCAGTTGAAATTTAAAAATATATGCTTACATGTCCTTCCTTCAGTAGTAAAGAAGAAAGAAAAAATATAATTTAAAAGCCGGTGAGGTTTTTTGTTGTATGTTTTTTCTACTACAATAGAAACTAAAATAAAAAAAAAATAAAGTATATTCTTTTTATGTGATATTTTTAAAAATTATAACTAAAAAGAGTTTTTTTTCCTAATCCTTCTTCATATCTGGAAAATAAAAACATAATTTTAAAAGATCACTTCAAATTCGAATGTGAAACCCCAATTTTCATAGACTCATAGAATGGTTTGCTTTGAAGGGACTTGAAGATGATCTAGTTCCAATCCCCCTGCCATGGCAAAGACCCCGTTCTACTTGTCCAGGGTGCTCAAAGTCATATCCAGCCTAGTCCTGAAAAATTCCATTGATGGGGCAACCACAGCTTCTCTGGGCAATCGGTTCTGGTATCTCATTCACATTCATACAAAGGAATTCTTCTTAATATCTAATCTTAATCCAATCTTTATCAGTTCATGTCCTTATGAAAAGTCCCTCTCCAACCATCTTGTGGGCCCCATTTAAGTATGGGAAGGCTGTTTTAAGGTCTCCTTGGACCCTTCTCCAGGCTCAGCAACCCCAACTCAGCTGGTCCGCATAGGACAGGTGCTCTAGTCGTGTGATCAATTTAGTGGCTTCAGTCTGGACTTGTTCCAATAGGTCCAAATTTTTCTTCTGTCAAGGTCTCCAGAGTAGGATGCAGTACTCCAAGTGTGGTCTCACAAGAGCAGAGTTGAGGGAGAGAACCACCTCCTTTGCCCTGTTGATCACACCTCTTTTAATGCAGTCGAGGATGGCCTTCTGGCCTTCATGTGCACATTGCTGAGTCATATTGAGCTTTTCATCTACAGGCTTCCCCAAGTTTTTCTCTGGAGTGCTCATCTCAATCCATTCTCCTCACAGCCTGTATTGGTGTTGGGATTGTCCTGAACCACGTTCAGGATCTCACACTTGGCCTTATTGAACGTCACAAGTTTCTCACAGGCCCACCTTCCAAGCCGGTCAAGGCCCCTCTGGATGGCATCCTCTACTTTCAGGGTGTCAACTTCACCACACAGCTTGATGTTTTCAGCAAACTTGCTGAGGATGCACTCAATTCCAAACTCCATGTCATCAACAAAGATGTTTAAAAAAGCTGGTACCAATAGCATCCCTGAGGGATGTCACTTATCACTGGTTTCCACTTGGACATCAAGCCATTGACCTCAACTCTTCAAGTGTGACCACACAGTCAATTCCTTATCCATGAATTGGTCTTTCCAACAAATTTATATGTTGGCTTCTGGCTTAGTCACTTCTGTCAGATCTGTCAGGACACATGGATGCATGTCATTGGGTGCCATGGACTTGTACATCTTCAGGTTCCTTAGATATTCTCAAATTTGGTTTTCACCTATACCTGGCAGTCCATTTTCCCACTTCCTGCCTTTGCCATCTACAATGCAGGTGGGTGTGTCTCACTCTCATTGAAGACCGAGACAAAAACATCAGTGAATACCTCAGCCTTATCATTGTCCTGAGTAACCAAGAGAGGGCTCCACATTTTCTGTAGTCTTCCATTTATTACCCATGTGCATATAAATTTTTTTCTTGTTGCCCTTGAGGTCTCCGGTGAGACCGAATTCTATTAGGGCTTTACATATCCTAGCTTGATCACTCTCTGCTCAAACAACCTCAGTTTTCCTCACAGTTTTGCTCCCATTCTCTCTAGGCTTCCTTTTTCAGTTTTGAGTTTGTCCAGGAGCTTCTTGTTCACAAAATAACAGGGCTTCCTGGTGTTTTTACCTAAATTTTGTGGGTGTGAAGTCTTCTCATCTTGGAGGAGGTGATTCCTGAATAATAATCAGATTTCAGGAAGCACATCTCTGAAGAGGCCAAGGTCTGCTTTCCTGAAGTCCAGAGTAGTGAGTTTTCTGTGCACCCTCCTTGCTGCCCTACAGATCTCCTAACTTTTCTTTCTCACTTTTCTTTCTCACTTTTCACATAAACACTTAGATGGGATGCTTATATTATTTCTTTATCAAATTCATAAGCAATAAGTAAAAATGACAGCTCATATTGCTAGTTATGAATAGGGCTTATGACTTTATTAGAAAGGCAAAGTAAAACATATTGTGAACTATGTAAGTATGGTGATATAAACATTATATTCTTTTTCTAGTATCATCACTTTTTTATTTTTTCCTCTGAGATGGTTCAAAGGAAATTATTACAATTTGTGGCCATTTAGGTTTTTAACACCACATTTTAAAGTTGACTAGTAAGTGTTAAGACTAACACAAATATGGTTTTGTGATGTTACTCTAGTTGATTAAACTAAATGCTTCACCAAGGGCTAGGAAACTTTTGTTTCATCAGACACAGAAAAACATAGACTGAAGATTTGAGAGCATAATAATGACTTAATATATTTTAATTTTTTTTACAACTTACATTTAAATTTATTCTCCTTTGCCTAGTCTAGTAAGGTAGCAGGGAAAACATAGGTGTTTGCACAGACACTGTACATCTATCCAGTTTTACTATTTTCCTTGTACTGTTCCATATTCCCAGCATAGTGCCCAGTGTATCTAATCTCTACATATTCTCTTCCATAGCAAGTGTAGACACAGAGGCAGCTGTTCATGACAGCTAATTTTTTATAGTTTTCAGGTTCTAAATACTTTCTCTTTGTATGTGAATGTCAGCTCTTTTGTGATACAACATCATAAGAAGTTCAATATTTTTTCCACAAAAAACTTTGACTTTTTCTTTTTTGGGAAGTTAAATGTCTCTGTTGGTAGGAAACTGTGTGCTGAAACTTAAGCAATTAGTCTGAAATATAAGTTAAAGAATCGTGGAATCATATAATAGTTTGGGTTGGAAGGGACCTTCAACTGCCATCTACTCCAACTCCATAGCAAAGAGCAGGGGCATCTTTAACCAGATCAGGTTTCCCAGAGCCGCATTCAACCTAACCTTTAATGTTTCCAGGGACTGGGCATCTATCAGCTCTCAGAAAATTGCTGTTTATACTGAGGCTATATACAGTTTTAGCTTAGTACCTATTATGTCCATTATGCCCATATCTAGATTAAAGTTAAGAAGACCAAAATGTTGTAAATGAAATCTGTGTTGCTTCACTAATTCAGTTTGAGAAGAAAAGTGCTCAGAAGCTCAAAGTGATATTTCAGGTATCAGAAATGTTTCTCCTGTCTCATCCCTATCTTTCAGGGAAACTTCGTCCACAGTTTTTGCATTAAAATGTGAAGAAAATTAAGGAAATTTTTGCCAACCTCTTCAGTTGGATAATATTATCCACTCTTTAGAATAAAGTTAAGCATTCAAAAATGAAAGTAATAAAGGAATAATTAAAGATTCTTATGCAATGATTGCAGAAAACCGTAAGTGTTGAAAATATTCCATTTATTCCTAACACATACTGGTAATATCTTTGCTGTGTAAATAAATGAAATTGAATTGCTGGCTTGTCTATAAATTAAGAAAGTAAGTGTGTTGATACTTAAATAATAGCACTTTGGTGCCTGGTAATCTAATTTGATATTGTGGAAGGGTAATTAATTGTAAGGGAAACAAAAATAACTTTTCACACAGAAATCTGTAATGGCACACACTTTGCTTGAGACATAAGCAACTATATTTTTACTACTCTTTCTGAAGCCACATCTGCAGTTTCTCTGTTTTACCTTCTTACATAATAATGGTTGCTGCTACTGGGATGTTTGAGAAAAGTCAATTTAGCTCTACTTTTAACTATTTATCTCCTAGCTTTTCTTTCTCACCAACCACTTCTATCATCTCTTCCAGAAGTCAGAAGAGGAACAGTGTCTCCTGGGTTTTTGTTGGCTCATTTTATATGTTGGTCACTTGCATTAAACGATTTTATTGGCATTTTTCCCCCACTGTAATCAACTGGGATCTTGCCCAATGTCTCATTCTACACTGACTGACTAGACCACTCTACAAGAGTAATACCTGAAAACCAAGATCAAGATATACATCGGCATGTGTGTGATTTGTTTCATTTTGAGGGGTTTTGTTTGTTTGTTTGTTTGTCGAGGGTTTTTTATTCAATTTAATTTGTTTTGTGTAGGGTTTATTGGTTTTTTTGTGGGGTTTTAAATTTTAATTTATTTGAAAACTTCTTAAGTTTTCTGTAATTTTGCCTCATTTATAGAAGAATGGGTACTGAGGGAATGAAGCAAAAATAAAAAGCATGTACTTTTAATCAAGAAAATGAAATCAAAACATGACTAATTAAAAAATAAGAAGGTAAATATTAAGCATAGATGTAATCACACTCTGCTTTCTGAAGCGCTGCATTGATCAAAACAGCCTCAAACTTTTAGAATTCAAAAGCCAGTTAATGATGCGAGAACAGCTTCATTTTTCTATGGGTAATTCCATCCATTCAAGTCAGTATGTCTCTTTGGGACTCTAGTGGGGTAGAAGGTTTTTCGATGTTCTAGTGCCTATTTGTGTAGGAATTGTAAGGCTCAGAGTCCTTCCTTCTGAGAGTTTGAAGTGATTTTGTATCAGTGTTTTCTTGAAACCTGATTGTCACTGCTGAGTCCGCAGCAACACATTGACTCATGAACTCAGAAGGCTTCATGGACTAGAAAAAACTTTATTAAGAAGGAGCTGTTGTGTTATATAGAGAGATCGCAAAGATGAACATAATTGATTCATGAGAATAAACAAATGATTGATTGGTGAGAGGAAGAAAAACAGTTCTCTGAAAGAGAAACACCACAGAGCCCACATAGCTCAGGACACCAACTGCAGGTGCAAATCTCTGTTGACCTTGTTTACATTCTTTTCTTGTTTACATTCTTTTCTCACACAGCACAGTCTGAGAGACGTTGCCTTTCTCAGGCCTCTGCAAAACCCCCCAGGCCAAGCCTGGGAAGAGCTGCAGGCCTCTCAGGCTTTCTCAGCCTGTGTGCAACCACACCTGATGTATTGGAGCACAGGTTGCTTAAATCTGTCTCTGGACTACTGTGTAGATGTGTTCTACACTATTTTAAGTGATGCTTTCTATTCTGCAAAGTGCAGTGGTACTTCTTTACCTTTTTAAACAAAGCTGAAGTCTTACACTCCACAGAATACAGAGTAAAAAAATGGAGGTTTGAGCAGAGCATTTGACTCAGGTGTGAAAAAAAATATAAATTAAGAGCTGAAAATATGCTATGTGAATAAGTAATCTACTTTAAAAAAAAGTTAGAGTCATTTAGGGTCATAATTTTCTGTTCATATTTTAGGATATTAATTTACTATCATTAACTGATTAATTGAATGTTTAGATAATGATTATAAATGCCAGGTCTCCTAAAGAAGTCCAATGTTTTGTTTATATCTACATTATACCTTTAAATAAAACCTTTGTTATCCATTTTTGATGTCAGTGAATGTAACTCAATATGTAAATATCCTGCTTTAGAGAGTGACATTCCAACCACTATCAAGTGGGCATCCAAACTTTCCTAAACCATCCTTCACATGTCCATGTATCCCTAGCTAGCTTAGATACCCATGCATTTCTTTGTGTTGACCAGTACCTTAAAACCCCAAACTGGTGGCATTATATAACTGGGTCCTCATGTCCTCTGATGCTTTATTGTTGTTGATGTTTCTTTTCAAAGCTTAATTCAAGTGTTTTGAACTATTTCATCTACTCTTAAAATAAAATTAAGAATCTTCTAGTTCTTTTATTTATCAAAAGTCCTTTTTTCTTTGGTTTTGTTTGTTTGTTTGTTTTAATTTTGGTGTGCATAGAGGAGTTTCTTTATACTGTCAGCAATATGAATCCTTTGGTCCCTGTGAAGACTTTTGTACTCTTCTTCTCACAGTCATACCTGAGAAACTTTAGGTGCAGTCAGTGCAGATCATGAATTACAATGCATTAGCTGTATGTCTTTAAAAAAAGCAAACATTTGGAACAGTTGTCAGAAAACAAGGACATAAGCAACTGTAATCTTTCTTTGTCTCCACTAGCCATTCCTTCTAATGGGTGGATTCTGGCTCATTTCAACCAAATTTGACAGTCTGAAGTTTCAAAAGTATGAAATTTTTGTGAAAACAATGTCTGACTAAATGAAAATAAATGCTATCAATTCCCTTGATAAGCAGATAAAATGAGGCTGTTACCACACTCTCCATTTTGCTTGACACTGTGCAGCTAATAGGTCAATATGTACACAGCCCTGGGTTATCTGCAGAGCAGTCAGCCTCCTGCCTGACTAGAAGTCACATTATTTGTATGGCTCGAGTATGGAGGCGAATTGAAAGTAGAATGGACAGCACCAAGCATATGAAAGAAAGCTCAGATAATTTAACGGGGACTAGAATTAAATGCATGAAGATTAATCTGTGTATGGTTATACTATTCCTATTCCAACTCAGAGCTGCTGGATGGCTATTCATTTCTTGGCAATGATTCACCAAATGTTAAATTGCTAGCTGCCAGATAAAAATGATATCAATAGGAGAGAAAGTTTTGTGGAGATGAAGGTACATTTATGTAGCGAAAAATGAGACCGTGTCTCTCCTTAAAATGCAGAAGATGTGAAATTAGTAGATTCATCTCCTTGTACTGAATGCATAGGTACCTTGTTATTAACAAAAAAAGAAAAAAAAATAAAGAAATACAGTAATTTTCTGGATTCTTCAAAATGAGATTGAACATTTATCCTGGTCGAAAATACTAGGATAAGTAGCAAACCACCCACTGGCACTATTTGATAATGGATCACGCTGCAACAAACTCCATGTATTTTTCTTTCTCTCACATGATGAAAACAGGAAGGGTAGTAAATGGGAAGGGAGGAGTGCATTATTCTGGTTCTTGAAGCAATCCATCTTGATATCTGCTAGGAAGTGTATAAGATGCTGATGACATCAAGCCTGGAATGAACACTGACAGAGTGACACAAGGATGTCTGATCACTCTGTCCCAGCCATCCTCCTTCAAACCAAGGAATGTATCCCACTTACTCTTGTCCTTGCTCCTGGTTATATAAACTGGTTTAACACGCGTCATGGTCAGAATTATGTTGTTGACTTCCTTTCCTGCTTTAGCTACAATAATCAAGCTCAGGGCTGTAAATATCTCTAGAGAGCCCCAATTATGTTATGTTCTTACTTTATTTTCTCCTGTCCTGTTTCCTTATGCTTCATTTCACTGGCCTTATATCTCCCTTTCTCTGTCTAAATTAACTCCTATATAAACAACTTGCTCCTAATTATATTTCCCCAGATTCACTACATCCATCCAAAATATACTTATTTAGGCAATCTTGGCTTTATATGTTGTTACTGACAGTGAATGCTAATACTGACTCGTTGCTGCCAGTTATTATAATTCTATCACCCCCCAGTTCCAGCGCTCTGTAAAGTAACTTGCCCTTACTCACCTATGACATGCAGTTTTTCATCATGATGCTGTTATTAACCTCTGTCAGCCTGGTCATGTGCCATGTTCACCCTAGTGTCTCATGGCATGTCTCCAGCAGCTCCTAATATTCTGCTCTGCAGCATGACCTTAAGCTAGGGGAAGTCAGCAACCTAGCCATTTCCCTGTAGACCTAACAATGCAAATTAAGACTTTTAAATTTCTTTTGGGAGGCCTTTTGTTCCCTTCACAGTTTGTCTCTCTAGAGTGTAAGACAGCAATCTGCAAAGGCAGCTAAGATATTTTACTCTGAGATCCATGAAGTTATAAAGCCATGCAATTCTACAATACTGCATTAAGAAAAGAGAGATTTTTTTTTAATAGAAAAGAACATAACAGATATTAACTCCAGAAAATGAAATATTTCAGGATATTAATTTAAAATATGCTGATAACATCTCCAATACTTGCTAAAATAACTGATTAGCTAGTGATGTATACGTCTAATAGGAAGACTCATACACAAGCAATATGATGTTTAAATCCTGAGTCCAGAACATTTTAAAAATTATCTGAAAAGGGGGTTTGCTATTTGCTGCATGGCAAACAGGTCTTCCCCCCCTTCCACGTATTTGTCCAGAAACACCATCACAGAAACAATTTTATTTCCAAGAAATATGGAAAGTTCCTGATTTTATAACAAAATTAAATTTTCACTAGAAAAAAACGTAGTTTTTACAAATTCCTCTCTAACCTGCTCATCCATGCTCATCCATGAAACAAATATTTATCTGTCTTTAGTGTCTACTTACTTTGAGGAATATAGCTGCAAAATCAGCAAGAAAAATGAAATAAAAATATTACGTCTTGGTGGCCTTCACAATCGTGTAACTTTTAATCAGAAATAAAAACAATTTGCTTTTACAATGGAATCTTGATTATAAATCCACAAGATAACAAAATTAGTTGTAATTAAATTTGGGCAGAAATCATGGCTCTTTATTCTCACATTTGATTCACTTTAGTCCTTCTAATTCGTTATGCTGTCACAGACATGAACACAGAACAAAATGAATGCAAACATTAATTGTTTCAACAGCTTTTTCAACTTTTAAAGTGCTTCGAGTCTAAATATTTTTATGGTACATGTACATAAAGAAGTCTTGAGCATTCCAAAAGTTGTAGATGTATTTTTGCTGTAACAACTTTGTGCCACTAAAACTGCAGCAAATTCATTAGCAAAATGCTACTGCCATTGTTAATATTTTTT
Source organism: Phainopepla nitens (assembly GCA_013400175.1). NCBI lineage: Eukaryota > Metazoa > Chordata > Aves > Passeriformes > Bombycillidae > Phainopepla > Phainopepla nitens. The sequence goes on from VXBQ01015955.1 coordinate 589,007, forward strand.
GTAACATGAGGATTACAATAAACAAAGCAGAAATACCACATATCATATAAATTACAAGTAGATCTTTCTTGGCATAAAATCTTCTGAAACACTGCATATATTCAGCTGAAATCTGTTGTTCTAAATATACTCCTTTTTTAAAATCTAACCCCTTTGGCTATTGACAGCCTATTATTTTTCATGTGTGCCATCTTTATCCAAGAAAGTGAAAGAACAACTAATTATATCCTTTGCAAATGAGTGTAGCAGAATAGCTTTTGTTCACCAAAATTCTTAAGGCTACTCATCATGAATGCAGAATTCACTTCGATTTTTTTTGTTGCTGTTTTTAATGTACAGCCACTTTAATGGCATGTGAAGTTTGGCATTTGAAGCTAATTGTATACTTTGCTTCGGAGACTGTAAATCCAGTCAGTCTGCCTAGCTATACTGCATTTGTATTTAGGCCTTAACTGATCATTTTGCAGAAGGTTTTTGTATGTAGTTTTTGCGTGAATGACATTGGCACTATTATTTTTAAAGGTTGCCCCCACAGTTTCAGTAAAGGCTATGGTGGCAAGCAATAAAAATGAAGGTCAGTAAAAGAAGTCTATTAACAAAAGCATAATATTTGAGGGGAATGTGCTATACCTGAAAACTTTACAAAATTAACTGCATATGAAAGCTTCTCTAACTCATTTGTCTTTGTTCCTGAGAAATCAAAAGTAAATTACTTAAGCAGAAAAGCAGACATTTGAGCTGAAAGTGGAATATAGGCATGAGTGGTTTGAAAGAAATAGTGGAAAAACAGAGCTGAAATAGAAATCATATACAGTCATATATCTTCAACAGATTTAATAAGTTCAGATATTGTACTGATCAGTCTGTTTATCAGTGTATGAATTTTAAGTTGGCAGGTATCAGTAAAGACCACTGAAAAATTTAAGTTTTAGCATCTTTGTTAATGATGAAGCATAATGTACTCTCATGAACTCTGTTAATGTTTCAAAAATGGGAGGAAAGGCACGCACACGAGAGTGCTGAACTGATGTTTAGAGGGACCTCACCAGTCTGGAGAAAAGGACTGACAGGAACTTTGTGGAGTTCAACAAGAGGAAGTGCAAAGTCACCCACATGTATCCAGGTACCACATGGTGCATTAAAAACTTCATTTACCAGCACAGGTAGGGGGATACTGTCTGGTTCCTGACAGACAGCAAGTTGTGGAGTCTCCATCCCTAAAGATACTTTAAAAAATAAGTTTCAGTGTGGCCCTGAGCAATGGATTCTTGGTGGCCCTATTTGAGGAGGACAAGACAGACCTTCGGAGGTCCCTTCAGTCTCAGCCATTCTGTGACTCCATGAATCCCAGGTAATATCATTATGGAGCCTGTCTGCTGTTCCTTGTGCATTTTCTGAAGGCCCTCAGATTCCTGCACTCTTCCTAAAGCATTCAGAAGAAATGCGTATAGTTTTCTGTTCATCTTTACATAATCTATGTGAATCTAAAACTAGTTTTTACTTAAATGAGAGACTCCACATGGCTTTTCTCTTCTCTCTTTTCTCTTTTATCAGTGGCAATTTCTTGCCACTGTTAAAAGTACATCTGTGCACTTCACTGGGACATTGCTCAAAGGATTAGCCCTACTGAGCACAATTTATGAACATACAGCTTTTCGCCTTTAGCCAGAAAAGAAGATATCTTACAATTTGTATTATTATTCTGCAACTCTAAAATTTAATGTATAATTAGTGTTTCCTCTGTAATTTCCAAAGTGATTTTCATTGGCTTTCCTATCATTAATCTGCACTAAGGCTTGCACTGAGAAAATTGCAAATCTATGACTTTATTATAGGTCTTAGGAGATACCGTATGCTGACATTTTGACAGGTTGCTTGCATACAAATGGCTGAAATACTACTAGCAACCTTTGTAGTTTGTATGCTCCCTCCTTTATTCATTTTTTTCCAGTACTACTGATGTTCAATACATACTGAATGGTTTGATTTCATATCCCTATGAAACAGGAATACATTAAGGTGTTTGTCCTGTTTGCTTTGTAAATCAAGGAGTTTATGATCCCTGCAAGCATCAGGTCAAAACATGTCCAAATCTGTGCTGAAATTGAGGTTAATAGTGTGCTGAAAATGACCTTTTAAGTAAAAGATAGAGAAAACTCTGTTTTTCTACAAAAAGAAAAAAAAAAGAGAAAAGCTATATTTTAAATATTCTCAATGAAAATAAAACTCCATTGTGATATGTATCCTCATGGTAAATCTACTGCAGGATCTGTATACAACTCTCTAAAAAGTATAAAATACTAAACTTGATCTTATGTGCCAAGATACCAGAACATGTAATCTCAGCCGGTTGAAAAAATCCAATGTTTTTTAGGTTTGTTAACTGTACTGTGCCACTTCAAATGGTGTGAAAGAGAACCCATGTGCCACACTTATCAATTGGAAGATCTGTTTATCTGCTCAGCTCTCTCGTTTAATGAAAGTAAATAAACTTATAGGTAAAAATGAAAGGACTTCCAAAGCAGTCCTTTCAATTGATTGTCTAAGTAATTGTTGTAATATCTCCTTTGCATATCTCTCGTAGGTCTTAACTAATCTGACCCATTTTAGATGAACTCCATCTTAATGGAGCTTTGCTTTTTCATAGAGTTAAACAGAAGAATAGAATAACCAACTCACATACAGAGATTTAGACTGTTGCTTTATTCCTTCATTAGATGTATTTCACACTGGTCTCCCAATACTTGTACAGACTCACATATTCTAGTTCACAACATAAGTCAGTCTAGAAAGTAAATAAATTCTTGTTAAGGTTCAGTTACTATAAGTAGAAGAGAATATATACAGAGGATGTAGAGAGACATTGTAATTTTTTTTAAGCTTGCAGGGTGTAACCTTTTAATAAAAGTATGTTAAGATTTTAAAGATCATGCTGAGTGTTTAAATGGAAAAAACCCAAACCAAAACAAACAAAACAAAAATCCCACAACAGTATCTATAAAGAAAAAGGATAGGCCATCCAATTTAATTCATACTATTCCTCCAAAAATAGTCAAAGAGGATGTGGTTTGGTTGCTATATTTTTGAATAAAAATACATTGAAAAAATAATGCCATATATAATAATGCATCTTTGGAACTAGGTATTGCTATTGATTATACACACTGATGAACTCTGGAGGACAGAGTAGCAATTAAACCATCTATATCATCTATAGAGACAGCAATAGTTTAGAAAGAAACTGAAAGAGGTAAGAAGATAGTGCTGACTGATGTGCTAAGAAAAATTATATTAAAACATTTGCAATTGTAGGCAATGAAGTATAATTTATTCTAATCACATTTACCAGAAAGACTTGCTCAGCTGAGGTTTGCCTAGAACAAAATTCCATGAGTTGGTTCAAAAATAGGTTGTAGTGCGAAATTCATCACATTGCAGTGTTGGAAGTAACTCAGCTTAAGGGGCTGTGCATGAGTAGCAAATAGAATTTAAGATGCAGAGATGTTATGCTAGGTTTAGACATTTATTATTTCCTGCCATCCCATTACATTTTCACTGAAGGCAGATATGGGAAATATTTCTGACATCCAATGTTGGGGAAAGAGGACAGAATTTATTAAATGAAAGAGGAAGTACATAAGGAAGAAAGATAAGATACAGTTAAGGAAGCAAAAATAAACTTGCCAAATCTGTTTCAGATGTATGTTGTGACATATGAGTTTCTGGTAGGACTTTTATGATCATATGACTAATCTGGAAGGCATTAGCAGCTAGACACCAGCTTTCTGCCAAATGTTCCACTTAGCACTTCTATGTTCTCTTTCCCCTAAATTGAATATGAAATAAAATCTAAATGTTCTTGAAGAATTTGAAAAAAAATAGAAATAAAATTGAAGATTAGGGAATAGGTAATTTTTTTTCTTAATTTTTCATGCAGTTAACATTCATGGATGATAAAAAGCCAAACAGAATATTTAAATCATTTATTTGACATTAAACAGACACTTTAATTTGGTGTCTCTTTTTTTTTTCTCTGAGATTTGTTTTACAATGTATGTGTTCAGATAGTTAATAAACTTTGATAGAAAAGAAATTTTAAGAATAAAGTATCAGTTTCTGTTTCCACATCATAGTAATAGTAGTAGTAATAGTAATAATATATTTTATCTCAAATGAACAATTTATATTACACAACTTTAACAGTCTCTGTGTCAACTGTTCTTTAACTGAACAATGGATAGATGGTTGCTCTTTTTAATGAGAGAAGCTCTTCAAAGGGAATCATGATTGTCAACCAAGGCAGGATCATGATGACTCCACTTTTCATCCTCAGTTTTGTTCAGATTTGTGTTCTTCAGATCCTCTGAATAGCAAAGGAAATGTATCAAAGACAACAATACATTGATGTCCTCCCAATACAGAACTACCATTCCTCTAAATTCCTCCAAAAGAGGACTAAAAATTAGGAAAAAACCACCAGAATATTCAATATTATGAATTGTTAACACAATTGTGGCATTAAATTAAAATTTTGAAAAAGAAAAAAAAATCACTGTAAAGGTGGAAAACTAGAAGGTAAATCTTATCAGGATCATTAACACAACCAGTTTTCCTCTGTCTTAAAGTTTTTCTCCTCTACATAGATTAGAGCTATAAATAAGCACAATTCACCTCTGCTAAGCATCCAGAGCTATGACTGCCTTGAAATTCACTAATAATCAGCTACATTGCCTATATAAATATCTAGAAAGCGAATGTGGAAATATAAAGAATGTTTAATTTCATGTTAGCACACCCTTAGTAAACAAAATGGACCTTTATATAGGAGATGACAAACAGAGCAGAGAAATATAATAGCAGAGAAATATGAGCAGTGAACTGACAAGCCTGTTATCAATGGAGACATGTCTGGAAACACTTACTGCTACTGGGCAATCTTGGTGTTCTTCTGCAAAAGAGAAGCACCTATGGCATGGTCTAGCAAAGACATGTTTCATTTTGTTGTACTCTTATATTTATTGAATGTAAGAAAAAAAAATGAAATAGGTAGTCCTCTAGGCTCTTTTCAGACTGTATGGATTTTTATTTAAGAAATGTACAGTTCTACTTAAACTAAAAAAAAAACACAACAAAAACCCCTTTTTATGCATTTATTGTGTTTGGAGTAGGTCCCTGAATAACTATTACAGAAGGACATCTTAGGGATTAAATTACTTATTATTAATTAAAAAAAAAAAAACAGAACTCTTAGGTTGGATTTTTCTCAAATAATGTTTTTGCTTTTGAAGCACATGTTGACTGAATTATAGTTAAATAAAGGATTTCCTTTTTTCAATACTTATAATTTTCATGGAATTCTTTTCAACACTGGAGAACTGCTGTCAAGAGAGGACTTTATTGACACTTTTTTAACATTGTTCTGTCTATGGACTAACAAGAGGAGGAACTTAATTCTGCTCAAAAGTTGGAGAAAATATGATCTGAATTTTCTTTCTCTCCAAAGGGTTTTTTTTTTTTCCTAGGTGAGTCTTTTTGCATTCATATTGATTTTGTTGAAATGCTGAATAAGAGGTGCTTCACACAGCAGGCCAAACCCAGATGGTATTGTTTTTGTCATGGAAACATTTTGAAATTGAGGTCTATAAAAGTCTGTCTAGAGGTTATATGCTCCCACACCGAACCCCACTAAAGTGAGTTTTGTGCCAGCTATAGGTCATCTGCAATTTCCTCAACCCCTTTAGAACAGGGGTGCAGAATGACAGCAATTACACCTCAAAATGGGCCCTCTGCACATGCAGAGAGTGCAGTTGTATTTTCCCTCAAGTGCACATAATATTCTTGAACCCAATCTAGAGTTTTTGAATAGCAGATCAATTCCTGCAGAAAGCATGTTCATACATGTTAGTGTTTCCTATGGGATGTTATTCACTTTGTCACTATTAATCTGAGACAGCTGCTCTATATAGGTGATACTTTTCCTTCTAAAACCACTTGTGTGCAGATAGATGTAAGGACATAAAAAATGCAAGAAAGGGCCTGGAACAATATTTAAGAACCAGGAAACTAGTATGTCCCATCATTTCAATTGACACAGAACTTAATGTTCTACAGAAACAGGGTATTGATTGTCAAAAGAAAGTTTCTGTAATGAAAGTACATTATTACAGTGTAATGAATTCACCAGAAATATGATAAGCTTAAAATATTGTCTACATAGGTACAAACATATAAAGGAGGAAGAATTAAAAAAATATATATATTATTCTTTCTCACCTCTTTTAATGGTGCTTTTGACTTGGTGTGTATGTGGTGTTATTTTAAATATCCCCATTTCTTAATATTCCACCAATCTTTACAATTTTTCCTCTTGAAAAATAAAGAACTTTACATTTGTGTTAGTCCTACAATTTAAAACTTATATTGAATTGAGTTGAAACTTTACTGTATATTACAAACAGAAAAGAAATACATTTTTTATGGAAGAATATAAGATATGGAAGACATTTTTCAAACAATTCTACTTGATGACAAAATAATAGATATAATGAACAGCAGGGAATGAAAGAGAAGCTTGTGCTTTGAAGCAATATAATTATGTAAATTATCAACTGAGTTATACATACTTGCTACTCTCTCATTTGAGGTTGTTTCTTTTTTTTTATTATGTGCATAAAGAATAACAAATTATTTTAAAATATTAATTGCAAGAAGCTCAATTAGAAATCAGTTGGGAAAAACCTTTGTATGAGTTTAAAGACATATGGATCTGTCTTTTCTCACAGACAGTCAAGAAGACGTTGTCCTGCAACATAAAGAGTCACAGAATCACAGAAAATCCTGCGTTTGAAGAGATGCACAAGCACCATCAAAGCTCCACTCAAGTCCCAGCACAGGACACCCCAAGAGTCACAAAATGTGTGAGAGCATTGTCCATACTCTTCTTGAGCTCTGTCAGAGTGGTGCTGTGACCACTTCCCTGGGGAGTCTGTTCCAGTGCTCCATTAGACTTTTAACAAGAGTTTAGAGTACCTCATGAAGAAAAAAGAAAGTAGGATCTTAAGGCACTGCTGAGATAAATGGCATTGAAGGCTGACACGACTGGCAAAAGAGAAGGAAAGGGGAACCAAGACAGTGTAATTTAATAAACACACCTAGCATGGCTATACTTTATTTGCGACTGCTTTTTTCTGTTTTTTCCATCCTTACATAGAGAGGATTTTTCCGCTTAGCAGTGTAAAATACAGCGGCTCCAGACGGAGAGATATGCTGGGGAGAGCCAAAACAGTATGCAAAATCACACAGGGGCAGAAGAGCATTCTGTAGAGAGTACCATATGAAATGATTGCCATCTGAGATATGACAGAAAGGAAAGAAATGTTTCCAACATGAGGGGAAAGGCCAAATGCTGAACAGCTTTGCTGGAACTCTGACCAAGTCAACAGTTTGGAGACTGACTTATTCTTTCCTAGGTTACGCCTAAGATTCTGTACTATAACATTTATGCAGAAGTTCTGGTTATGCACTTTAGCAATTTCCCTAACATTTCAACCATTTTAGTTTCAGTCTTTCTAGTTATGAATGTAGTCCCTGCATTTGAGACATGAAAAAAACAACTGGATTTCAGATAATGGAATTGCAATGTGGTCTGCTGGGCTGTGTCCTATGATGCTTTATGTTTACAGTTCAGACAGAATTAATTTTCCCTGGATTTAGCTTTCTGAAAATTTGTCATCCTGCTTTCCTTATGGTATTTCATAGGTTTTACAGGAAAATAAAGTGTTTATAATTCTCAGGCTAGGGCTCAATTATAGTAGAAACAAATGCCATTTATAAGCAGTCATAACTACTTAAATGTAAAACCGCAGTTATTTAGATTTCAGTAATAGAATGTACTCCCAGAGGACAATTCGAACAATCTTAGAATAATTAGTATAATATAGTTTCAGACAGGGAAAGAATTTACAGAACTTTATACTGTTAGATGTAATGAATCTTAAAATTTAGGGTGATTTTCAGAAACATTCAAGACTTGTAACTCTTATATGAGGAATATGACATAACTAATGTGTGTGTGTACGTACTGTTCTTCAGCTGTAAAGTAAGGATGTTAAAGCTTGGGCTTCTAAGTAAGGTAAGAGATTGTCATGTTTGTTTTTCTTACTATCATTTTACCCTGCAAAACTAACCTATTTTGCCTAATCTTAATTCAAACAGCAATTCAGAATAAAATGTCTTGTTGGAATAAACAAGGCTGATGTTGGAATGGTAATATGCAGTGAGGAAGAGAGACATACATTTCACAATTCTGTACTTGCAATGACTTTTCTGCCTAAAGCTTTGACCTCATGACGCTCACTAAAAAACTGTTTTGCAATTGTTGAAGAATTTAAGAAAGGAAGAAAATCAAAATAATATTTTATGTTAAAAATTTTAAAGATTAAAATCCAAAAAATTTTCCAGTCTTACAAATAGAGTTAGTTTTCAGTAAAATTGTAGGCTGTTTTTAGGGTTACGGGTTGAAATCCACATGAAGTGTAAATCCTGAAATCCTTTGAAAAGAAACTAGAAAATACATTTGAATTTAATACTTATTTCAAATATTGTGCTTAAACAAAGAGGACATTCAAGCGAAACCTAAAAGCCTTCCAATAAAAGAAAAAAGATACTCTGTGGCTGTTTAGAAATACTATTAAGAGCTACAAAGTCCAATACTCAAATTTCCTCATCTTACACTATTTCTAATATCACCTAGAATTCTGTAGTATTAATTACGGACCTCAATTCAACAGGATTTTGATGCATGTAACATTTGCTTTCCATTTGGATAATGTCTTTGTCATTGCCTTCATGAAGCAAGAATTTTGACTGTCCTAGAAAGAAATGTAGTAAGATGTGACCAGTTCAGGCCAAACAGCACCAGCTACCTGGATAGGGATTGTCAGTAGCCTGCTGACCAAAGTTTGGAATTGCCTGCGTGACTATCAATAGCAAGTAAACATTAATACTGGGGGAAAAAAAGAAAAAAGAAAAAAGACAAAAGGAAAAAAGGAAAAAATAAAAAAGAAAAAAATAAAANAAAAAAAAAAAAAAAAAAAAAAAAAAAAAAAAAAAAAAAGAAAAAAGAAAAAAGAAGAAAAAAGAAAAAAGAAAAAAGAAAAAAAAAAAAAGAAAAAAGAAAAAAGAAAAAAGAAAAAAGAAAAAAAAATTCTGTTATATACAACTAAGAAGAATTTCCAGCACAGATTTACTGGAAGACAATAATGGTATACCCTTAGCAGGGCCTGCTGTGGTACACTATGCCATGGGATGAGTTAAAAATTGTACCAAAACAGAGACCCTTTTTGTCCATCAGCATTGTGGATGGTTCTATCCCTGCTTCCTGGATTACTTCCATAAGACTAAACACAGCTTGGTAAGCATTTTGATTTTATTACAGGATGTAAGAACCCAACAATCTGATGTCTCTTGTCCTTTCCAGCAACTCTATCAGGCAGTCTGAACCTTTCAAATGGTAACTATACTTCATTAAAAACATCCAGCCTTATGGTAAAGTTTAGATGCTTTAGGCTTTTCCATATGGCATAGTAACTGTGTAGAAAATTAATGTATTGGCACACCCACAAATGAATAAAAATGTAAATAAAGATAAAACTGCTCTTAGTAGAGAAAACAGTAGAACTGTGATTTCTATTTTGAAAATTTTCTACTTTTTTCTCCCCCCAAAATATTTTACAGTAAATACTGTGCACCTCCTGGAAGTAGATAGATAACAAAATATTTTTCATTTCTTTTGCTCCCAAGAGTCAAACAAATTTCTGTGGAATATTTGGTGTAAAACATCCCACAAATGACATGTCCTTTATAAACAATACCTTAAATAAGTGTTTGGGTAAACTTTGAGAGATAAAATGTCTACCAATTGTATTTAATGCAACTATCGCAGTTATGTTCAGCATTATTAGTTTACTGGGGCAGGGACAAGGTGAGAAACACCAACTATATTAATGTCAGTAGAAATGTGTAGGACATCCAGTGCCATTTGTTTTCTTCTGATATCTGTACCCCATTGTAGATGTTAGTGTCAACCTCACTGAAATTATTGCAGGATTTCTTCAATAGCAGACAGATAGAGAGATAGTAAAACGACCTTTTAAATGCAGAATATTGTTTGAGTCTCACAATGATTTCAGTACTAGCAATACTTCATAAGCTAGAAGTGATAAATATTCATGTGCATTAAATATATTCATTTAGTAGAATTATTCATAGTGAGGGAAATTATGTAGTCAGTTTCTTTTGGAATCAGTGTAGTTTTAAATGAACAAAGATTGTATGACTTGGCCTGTGTATTTAGCAAGATAAATAGTCTGTGCTCAGCACCATGTCACTTTTTGGTGCTTCAGTGATACCACTTCTCTTTCCCACACACACAGACATAAAGAATGTGTTTCTTCCACTGAGGTCAACTTCTGTGCTTTTCTTACCAAGAAAGAAACATGATTTTAAGGGTCTACACCTGTCTCACAAATGCTCAAGCAGGAGTAAGTCTGGGCCAAAAACCACTGACCTCTTCCGAGAGCCTAATTGATTTATGGAGTTGAATCTGCCCATTGCCTGCAATGGTTTTGACTGAAACTGCCAGAACAGCCAGGATCAGTTTCAGCAGCAGTTGACTATGGCAGCTGTGTGTAACTAGGTGTGCATGAAGAAAATGTGTGGAAGTATAAAATAGGAAACATCTTACAGATGCATGCAGTCCCTGATTGCTTTTCTCTGAAACCACATTCACAGAGACAGACTAATGGCTGCAGCCTTCCAGGTAATAAATTATAAAGGGTTTAAACCTTGATTTCTTTCCTTATTTTTGCGATCAGAATTGCTATTATGTTGAAAAAAATTAAAATGTAGAATCCTTTTCTTGCATAATAAGCATGTTGCAAGTAGTGCAGAGTCATCAAACAGCATTTTTCAGGCTTTTAACGTTAGAGATTGAAAGAACTGTAGCATACATAGAATTCTGAGCCAAGAAAATTAGTTTTCAAATTCTCAAACATATACCATTGTAAGAGACAGGTAGCAGAAGTACACTTCACATGGTCTATATATTTGCCCACTGTTGCATATTAGGGCTGTGGAATATGCATTACTTTACTATCTAAAGTCTGTAGGAAATTTAAATTTGCTGCTATGCAGTCACGGGAAAGTTGGCAGATTGTAACTATAAAAAACGTAATTAATGTTCCCAATAGAGTTTTAAATTAGGTGCTTACAGCTCTTTAGTAACCTGGGCAGTCCATTAAAAATAATATGTGATAAATTTAATGCTGTCTGCTTGCACAATCAAAAATTCATGATTCTATTTTTAAAGACTGCTGCAACACCTAATATTTGATATTTCTTTGCATATTTGCAATTATGAAAGTTTCATTTCAAGCAAAAATAATAGGCATGGAATTAGGGATTATATATTTTTGTGGATTCCTTGTTCTTTCTTTAATATATCTTCTAAAGAACAATAATATGACATTTCTTAAAAACACACACTGAGATTTTTTTTTTTTTTTAAATGACCCTTGACATTTTTCCTTTGAATGCTTGTGAGATTTCCTAGTGTTAACAGCAAGGAACAAGCCAGGGAGAACTCCACAATGGCAAGCATCAGCAGCAGAACTAAAGAGTGCCAGAGGGCCTGTCTTGGGGTCCAATCTGTTCAGAGAAGAGACAGCAAACTGCTGTTGCAAATTTACATACCTTTGCTTTGCTCTGAGGCACAGGGCACAGAACTGTGCCGCTGAGAACTGCATCATATGCATATTTATCTCAATGTATCTCAAGTATAGGGAGTTAAACAAAACGAAACACTGAAAAAAAAGTCCACCCTAGCAACAACATCTAGATCAGAAATACAAAAGACCTTACTGCAGAACAATTGATGAAAGACTTGCAGTGTAACCTGACCTTTTGATGGAGAAGCCAAGACGAAAGTCAGTCTGGATTCCAGGGCACAGATAGAAAGCTCGCATGCTTTGTGCATGCTTTTGTTATTGTAGTTGTTATTTTGTTAAAGCAGCTGTGGAAGAGCCTTGTAGAAATTATGGTGAAGAAACTATATACCTACCTTATCAAAGAGAAAAATGATCACGTGCATATTTTTAAAATAGAAAGAAACTGAGCAATAGTGTTTTAAAGCACTCTGAGAATACAGCTTACTCTCTGTACAACGAGAAGAGACTTTCTTTCTCTTACAATTCTGTTGTGGCTGTTTTAAATCAGGAAAATGGAGGAACCAAGGAAACCATATTCAGAATATGTTTTTATCTCTGCCTGCTGATCGCTGACAACACAGTTCCACCCAGAAGAAGAAATTATGGATGGTTTTGATGATGTTGTAATATGAAATCTGAGAATTCAGAAATCTTCCAACATAGAGATGCGACATTTCTAAAATACTCTGTTGTGTGAATTCCAAGTAGCCTTTCACTGATTAAATAAAGAAGCCACAATATTCAATCAAGTTGGTTTTTTTTTTTCATTTTAGCTTCTAATTTCATACAGGGGTCATATGATTGCTCTTAATGAAATTTTATGAGCTTAAATGACTGGTTGAATATAAATCTTAGACTCCTATATTTTAAGTATTGAAATTTTTAAAAAAAGTCATGTAACAGTATCTGCTACACAGCATATATTTTTTTTAAAAAACAGAACACTTGGCAAGATTTTCTCTTATAGTAAAGCATCAAACTGAAAAACATGATTTAACCCACTATGATGTGTTTGGCAGCTGGATCCAGTACATTCCTTGGGAACTTGTGAGAGTACTCAGGAGGAATTTTTTGTCTTGAAGAATTTGATAATGCTTACAACATGACACCTCTTCTATAGATTGTTTATTAACTTTTTTTTTTCTTGGAACGAAATGCTTCTTGGAATGCTTCCCTTGAAATATATGCACTGAAAAGAACAAAAAGCATAATTAAAAATATCTTCATTCCTGATTGGCCTCTGGAAAAATCGTAGGAACCCAGGGGTTTTTTTGTTTCTTCTGAAAAGTGACAAGTCCACTGTGACATTCAAGAGTATACTTTTTTAAATCGGTTTTACAGTGTTGCTGTATTTCAAAACTCTTAGGTTTAGAAAATAATGTTGTTTTTTTTTTAACTTAGTATAAACAGTCTATTGTAAACTTTAAACATATTTTTAAAAGCTTTTGAGAAATGGAATTAATAAGACATGTTTTTACTTTATGCCTCTTAGTTCTGTTCTATGAAGCATAGTGGACACCGTGTGGAAAGTAAACAGTTTGTATCATGTAGTTAGGATAACAGATATTGAGTAACAACTAATAGTTATAAAACTCATTAAGTACAGTGGATACCTCCTGGGAGTGATGTCTGCAGTAAGCCCAAGGTGAGGAATTAAGAGCAATTGGAATGAATTACAACTTTGAATAAACACATGCTTTGAGTCTTCCACCTGTCACTACAATCTTTCCTCATCTCAGAAATGGGCAAACTTCTCAGGGAAAGAGGGAATCTGGGGCTTGTGTTCGGCTGATAGAACACAGAGACAACATCCAGGTTTAAATACTTGTGTGTGAGGCCACTAGGTCAAATTAAGTTTGTGAATTTGGCCTAACTTAATATAAAATATACTAATTTCTATGACTTTTTTCCTTTATCCTGTGCATCTTAATAAATACCCACAGCACTCAAGGACAAGTTTCCTAGATAAAACCACCTGAATTTTACATGGAAATAACATCAAGTCTTAGAACGCAGTATTTAGGCCTTTATTCAAGGTTATTCTCATCCAGTGTTTCTTTATCTATTGCATTTGTCTTGTTATTTCTTTATTGAGTTTGATCTTCAGTGCTTGCTTAGGCTGTTTTATTATCTTTAGATGTTTATGTTCTTTGTCTAGAGAAAAAAATGTGCAAATTCTGATAGATATTCTAGAGGAGCTGTGTTAGGCAACCAAAATAGGGAAAAAGGAGTCTATAGTATATCACAAAAAATTGTCTTTCCATCTAGAGAAAAAGTACTAGAAAAATCAATAGTACCATATTCATTAAATGTATAAATAGATAATGTGTAAATGTAAATTAAATATATAAATAATTTATTTTTCCCCCTTGGGATTCTGTTTTTATTTATAAGAAGTAATCATATTTTTACTATTATAAAAATCACATATATAGACCATATCAGGAATTTGTGCAGTAATGTCAATTAGTGAAATTATTGCTTCATTAAATCAAAATATTAATCTTGTAACAAACCAAAAACTGAGTAGAATTTTATATAGATGACAGCAGTTCACCTTTTTTTTCCCCCTCACCTCAGCACCAGGAAATATTAATTTTCAAGTTTCTTAAACTGAAGTTACTGAATCCTCTTTTCAAGTGTTTGACCAGCTAGGAGTAACTCAGCATGGCTTTAATTTTTCATGAAATAGAGCATGTCAGATATCTAAAAATCAAATTTGCTTTTGCGTACTTATTGTATAAATTACTCAATAAGAGTGGAAAGGAGAGTTACTCTTCATAATTTTTAGAACACGTTCCAACAGCTTGTCTTTGGAGTTAAATAGAGCTGTCTTGATCATTTTTACATATAGACTTCTTTGAACACTAAAAAGAATTATAATCACTTGATTATAAATTCACTGTTAATATAGCCTTAGAGCTGAGAACATTTCACTCCAGTAGTTAATTTAGTCTGTGGTAAATTCTCACTGTTATTTAATGTCATTTATCACCTGCTGTTTTGTCTTACTGTGAACATCCTGCCTGCCCTGTACAGTCTACAGTACATGGACCTTCTGTGACTTTAATGTACTCAGAACAAAGGCTCCAAAGTGCTTCTATCGGGAGGATTTGGCAACTTGCCTTAGATATATTCAAGCCATTTTGCTGCCTGTCACTCAGTGCTTTACAAATTGAACTCTGAGGAGAGGTAAAAAGGGTCTATGAAGCATTTTTTTTCTGGGAAGAATATGCTAATAAAGCGCCATCAGCAGGAAGCAGGTTGTGTCTGAAAGAGTTTTGTCAACTCTGAATTAATTTTGTGTGTTAAGAAACACGGGGGTGCTTCTAGAGCTGGTCTGTGGTAATTAATCCTTCCTGTTTCTGGAAGAGGAGAACTGTAATAAATGCAGCCCAGATTTAACAGATGTGTGCATACAATGTCTGCTTTATGAGGAGTAAAACAAAATTATGTGTATAGAACAAAAAATGTTGATTTAAAAAAATTAGAACAGTATGGAAAGTACTAAGATTGGAATTCCCAGTGCTTATGCAAATACTGTATTCCTTTAAATGTTACCAGACAGTATGGTTTTAGAAACATCTGCCAGAGTGGTTGGATGCTGTGAAGAGAATGAAAAGGACAGATGTTACTTGTGCTTGTAAAAACACCCTACCAAAAAATAGATGCATGAGATCTGAGCCACAATCTGCTTAATCGAGGTGATTATGGAAGCTGGACTAACAAGACAGAGAATGGTAATGAACTATTCTGATCACCTTTTTAATATTTTCATAATGTACTTTAAAAAATGTTAAAGATTGTTGTTGCAATACAACATTATGATTTCAGTACCCTTACCACGTGTGGGATCAAGATCAGGGCAGGACAAGGAGAAAATATATGTGGTGCTATGTAAATAGTTTTAGAACACATATGTAATATCTTACTGAATTATCTTAGTCATACTTGCCTGTGAAATGTGACTTCAGTGTGATCATTCAAAACAAGTTTCAGATTTTACTGCAGTCCTGTACATGCCTCTTATTTATTTCAGTGCCCATCAGATCCCATGGACAATGTCACCTCTGAAGACAATTACAATCACACAGTTAACTTCTGAATTTCCTGTCCAAAACACATGCAAGGACTTTTCCTTCAGACCTAATTCCAGATTTGATTTTGCTGGAGGGACTGTTTTGTCTGTGCTTTTAACAAAACAGAAACCCAAACAAACAAGTAAAACCTCCAAACAAACAAAACTCCATAGAAAGAAAAAAAAATGTTCTCCATGATCCATTCGTGACATTTTGTCATAGTCATAGTGCATGTCCTTCATTTAGATTTGTCTCTACAATGAATAGTTTTAATTGCTGTGTAGCCAAATAGATGTCTTAATTTTAGCAGGAAATATAATTTTGAGTCTTACTGGTTGTTCAGCCCTCACATAATAAACAGAATACCTAAGCACACTTCATTTTAAGTTTGACACAATTCCCACTTGGAGAGCTTGAAAGTTGTTTTCATTTTCTACCTCATCTTTTACTGGAGCTCATAAGCAGATATACTTCCCTGACACTTTTCAATACTTTGTCTTTAAACATCAAAACTTCTCTTGAATTTGAGTAAATACAGTGCTAACAATGTATTATTAATACCTGAATATTACCTGCTTTTATGTGTACAAATGTGTACAAAGACAAGGGAATCTAAGCAGACTGAATTACATTTCTATGTGTAAGTTAAAATACTAGAATCTGCAACTTGTAATTCATATGAATTCAAACTTTTTCAGTTATTACTTTCAGCTAATAAACCTCTAGTCAATAGATCTATTTCAATTACAATTCAGTTTAAAATATGACACCTGAAAGATTTGCTGTTTAATTTAGAAGGATTATGGAAATGTGGTTAAGAAACTAAAGCTCACAAACACGTTAGATTCTGAGCAAAATTTCAGTAGCAGCTGCAAAAAGTTTGTAGACCTCTGAATTGAAATTCTATGATTTTCAACCCAGATTTAGAACATATTACCTGTTTCTCATTTCACAACAATTCATGGCATTTGTAACTTTATGAAATTTTGTTTGCTAATGAAATAATTTTTTATTGAATAACTGAATTGTTTTTCAGGGCAGGTGTTGGTAACCTATAAACATTTAAATATAAACTGAACACAGAAGATAATTTTATTCAAAACTTTCAGCGGAGGCACTCTTTTGGGTAACTATGAGTGCTTTATGCATCTCTTTAAAATGTCACATTTTTGAATAACAGTTTGAACAACAATAAGATTTCAGTTATGTGAATTTACATATTTAAATAATGTATTAAGAAAAACAGACAAATTATGTATTTGCAAAAGTGGGAAAAGGGAAATCACTCACTGTGCCAAATTATGGGCTTCCTGACTTCAATATTCTTGATCATTCTGTGGAGATACTGTTTTTTTTTTTTTTAATCTATTGACTATCAGCTCCTGCGTACAGATCCTCTAACTTGTGCCAATGCTAGATGCTTAAAATAGCTCCAAATGGAAAGTGCGAATTCTCATTCAGTAGCCAAATTCACCCATGGTATACATCCATTAAATCCAGAAGATCACCACAGATTTACTCTATCTAAATCAGTCTTGGATTATTCTCACATTTCACAAAATTTATAGCACAGGTCCTCTTCCATTTAAGAGGAGAAATGTGAAGCATTGTTATCATTTTTTTTTATTATTCCTAAACAAATGCTCAAGGAAGAGGTTAAGTCACAGGCTCCTTTTCCACCATTCTTGAAAATCACTTGGCCAACTACCTTGCTTGGTCTATTGAGACTTTCTGGTTTAGTGTGTTCTTTTTAGTGTAAAGCTCTAAGCAGTTGCCTGGCTGGCATACCCTAGATCTCATATCTGCTCGTGTCATTGAATATTTAGTGAAGTTTTTCAAGCAGTTATGGTATGTTTTTTTCTTTTTACCTTTACAAATTTAGAAACTAGGAATAAAAAAATCCTGATTCAAGAGGAGAAATATTTACTTAGTTTGAAATTAGCACTGAAAACCAATCATTTTGAGAAAATTCTGTTCCATATTTTAAGATTTTACTCCTTATTCTGCCTGGGTTTTGGAATTGCCTAGAAAACACTGACTCCTTGATGCGGTGCCTTCATCCACGACACTGGCCCATCAGCCCGCCCGGCTAGCTCCACCAAACAGGCACCAGCGCCAAGAATGGGCTTTCCTAGGAAGCACTGCAATCCCAAGTAGAGCTTTGGAGAGTTCGCCCCTCAGGCTACCCACGTGTCCAGGAGAAGTAAAGGACAAAAGGGAGTCCCAGTGTCGGTCCGAAAACAGGGTTTACTGAAGGAATCCAGGGGGAAGGGTAACCTGAAGGATGGGAGCGACAAAGGGCACAAACAAAGGGCTTACACAAATTTAAATACGGGGGAGGTCTTGGGGGCAGATGCAGGTGACGAACCAATCCGAACACACAATGGGAGGAGCATAGGGTGTGTCTTAATATAACTCAAACCAATAGAGACAGTCGTGGGAGGGGTACATGGTGGGGAAACGAATCACAT